>JAOXOE010031047.1:0-12354 GCA_028565055.1 Phoeniculus purpureus
TTGTCCTGTCACTGGGTGCCCCTGAGCAGAGCCTGGCTCCATCCTCCTGACGCCCACCCTTCCCATATTGATCAACATCCATGGGGTCACCCCTCAGACTCCATTTATCCAAGCCCAAGAGCCCCATCTCCCTCAGCCTTTCCTCATCAAGGAGATGCTCCCCTCCCTTCATCATCCCTGTGGCTCTGCCCTGGGCTCTCTCCAGCAGCTCTGTGTCCTTCTGGAACTGAGGGGCCCACAACTGGACTCAACCTTCCAGGTGTGGTCTCCCCAGGGCAGAGTAGATGGGAAGGAGAACCTCTCTCCATCTGCTAACCACCCCCTTTCTGATCCACCCCAGGATGCCAGTTGCCTTCTTGGCTGCAAGGGCCCATTGCTGGTTCCTGGCCATCCTGCTGGCCACCAGGACCTCCTGGTCCCTTTCTCCTCTGCTGTTCCTGTCCTTTTTGAGGAGGTTTTAGCTGATATGCTGTGTGCCTTCAAGCAACATTTGAATGATGCAAAGGCCAGTACCTCTTCCCAGCTTCCCACTGGAAGAGGACCAGCGCACAAATGGGAGCACTGGTTAGGCTGCACCTTGAGTACTGGGTCCAGTTCTGAGCACCTTAATACAGGGGAGATCTTGAGGGGCTGGAGCAGGTGCAGATAAGGGCAACGAAGCTGGTGAAAGACCTGGAGAAAAAATCTTATGAGGAGCTATTGAAAGAGCTGGAGCTCTCTGAAGAAGAGGAGGCTGAGAGGAGACCTCGTTCCTCTCTACACCAACCTTAAAGGATGTTGTGGAGAGGTTGGTGCTGATCTCTTCTCTCACACACAGTTAGTCATAGAACCAAAGGGAAGGGGTTCAGACTAAAACAGGGAGGGTTAGACTGGACATAGGGAACAATTTTTCACAGCAAGAGTGGTCAGGCACTGGAACAGGCTGCCCAGGGAGGGGTTTGGATCCCCATCCCTGGAGGTGTTTAAAGACTGTTTAGATGTAGTGTTGGGGGATCTGGTTTAGGATGAATCTTTTAGAGTAGGGTTGGTGGTTAGACTTTATGATCCCGAGGGTCTTTTCCAACCAGAGTGATTGTGTGATCATCCAGTTCTTCCTCATAGTGTTTGTTGGCTTCAGGGGAATGTGCCTCAAAACGTGTGTGAGGTGTGTGTTGATTCTTTAGGAGCTGGAACCTTTGGTTTGTTCCAGGAGTTGCCAGTGGTTAAAGTTTCTCCCAGTTGGAGCTGGCTGAGCAAGAAAGGTTTTGGAGGACATTCAGTGGGCCTGAACTTGGAGGGTTAGAACAGACCCTGGTGCTGTTTGATACTGGTGGCTTCTTGCCCTGCTGCTGCGATGGTCTTTGGTCTGGTTGTGAAATCTGGGGGAAATACTGCCCTCTGTTTGTTTAAAGGCTTTGTTGTTGCTCCAGTGACCTGTTAACTTGTCTATTGACCAATATCAGCAAGGTCAAAGCCATCTCGCTGATCCAGGTGCCCTCTGTACCTTGCTAACGCGGAAAATTCCTTACTCCCTAGACTGCTGCTTGGACCACCCAGATTGTGGAATGGCTAATGACACTGTGCTCTGATAAGAATCATAGAATCATAGACTGGCCAGGGTTGGAAGGGACCCTAAAGATCACCCAGTTCCAACCCCCTTGCACAGTCACCTTCACTAGAGCAGGTTACTAGAGCTCCTGGCACTGATCCCTTCAGGTGGTGCCTCGGGAAGTCCCTGTAACTTTTGATGAGGTGATAATGTCCCTGCCTGCCTTTGGGATGGCAGCGTTTCCTTCGGGCTCCCTTAATAATCAATGAAGGTACCCTAAAGCTCAGGCTGGCCCCGGCTGCCCCTTCTGTATCGCGCTGCGTGTTCCACGGCTCAAAATTAGTAGGGACCTGAAATGATTAGTATCTGGCTGGTGGCCCAGAAAAGAGGGAAAGCTGGGTCTGGCAGCGTCTGACAGTAATTTTCTGTAAGACAAGTGTCCTTAGCTCTTTCATTGTCCAATTGATTCTTTAACAATAGCTCTCCACGTCTGTAATGCCCAGTCTGTAGTGCTTAACCCAGCTGGGAAAACAAGAGGTGCTGTAGGTAAACACGTGGCTGTGGGCAGCCAGAGGGCTTGGGGTGGCTACTTGGGATAAATAGGTAAATGGTGCTGAAAACAATCAACCTCAGCCAGTCCCCTCGAATAATGTTCGGCACCAGTCGGCTTCGGCGAGCTGGTGATACCCAAAACCGCTGCGTGGTTGGGTTTAAGTGTTGATCTGCTGGAGGGCAGGGAGGTGCTGCAGGTGGATCTGGACAGGCTGAGGCCAAAGGGCTGAGTCCTGTGCTCAGTGCCAGCTTGTGCACGTTGGTCACAACAACCCCCAGCAGCTACAGGCTGGGGGAAGAGGAGCTGGAGAGCTGCCTGGCAGAAAAGGACCTGGGGGTGTTGGGTAACAGCTGGTTGAACAGGAGCCAGCCGGGTGCCCAGGTGGCCAAGGCGGCCAACAGCATCCTGGCCTGTATGAGTCCAATGGCATCCTTGGGTAACCAGCAGGAGGATGGAGGTGATGGTGCCCCTGTGCTCTGCACTGTTGAGGCTGTACCTTGAGCCTGGGTTTGGGTGCTACAGGATCAGAAGGATGTTGAAGGGCTGGAGTGGGGCCAGAGGAGGGCAGCGAGGCTGGAGAACAGGCTCTGTGGAGAGTAGCTGAGGGAACTGGGGTTTATTGTAGAAAAGTGGAGGCTGAGAGGAGACCCGATTGCTCCCTACAAGAAGGTTGGTATGAAGCTGCTGCTGGTTTCTTCTCCCAAATTCCTAATGGTAGGATGAGAAGAAATGGCCTCAAGTTGCATCAGGGGAGGTTTAGATTGGATCTTAGGAAGAAGCTCTTTGCTGAGAGAGTGGTTGGGCCCTGGAACAGGCTGCCCAGGGTGGTGGTGGAGTCCCCATCCCTGGAGGGGTTTAAAAACCGAGTAGCTGGAGCACTCGAGGTCGTGGTCTAGGGGTTAGGGAGCTGTTGGGCTGAGGGCTGGACTTGCTGATCCTGGAGGTCCTTTCCAGCCAGGATGATTCTGTGGTTTGTGCCTGCTGGGTTTGGGTGATTTTCCTCTTTCTCTCTGTTCCCCCAGTAAGAAAATGGGAAACGCCGGGCTGGATGTCACTGAGGTCACACTTCACACGGCTTCTTTTCCCCTGGCCATTTAACAGAGCCCTTAGATGAAAAGGCACCCCTCCTCTTGGTGCGGTGCCTCAAACCGGTCGCTTGAGCGTTGGGGAATGTTTTTAATGAACTCTCTTTCATGTCTGAACCGCAGTCGAAACTTTAAGACCTAATTTCTGCCGGGTTTCAAAGCAGCGTTGAGTCATCAGTTCAGCCTCGTGCTGCCGCAGACCTAAAATGTCGGGGAGTTGTTCCCCTCTCACAAGATGCTGCCATCTTTTCCCTTGTTTGTATAATTCCCCCCATCCCCAAATGCTAAAGTTCTGGTGATCCTGAATGAATCAGTCTGGGGAATAAGCACTGGAAGTTGAGGGGCTAGAGCCACTGGAGCGACACTGGATTTTCACTTAGAATGCAAGAGAAATTCCTTTTCCTACCAGCACTCAGAGTTTTCTTCACTCAGTTCTAGTCAACATCTTTGTGATGACCTGGATGAGGGGATTGGGTCGCCCCTTAGTGAATTAACGGGTGACACCAGGCTTGGGGGGCAGAGTCGATCTGGTGGTGGTGAGGAAGATGCTGCAGAGAGATTTGGCCAGGCTGGGTCAATGGGCTGAGGCAAACAGGGTGAGGTTGAACAGAGCCAAGGGCAGGGTCCTACACTTTGGCCACAAGAACCCCCTGCAGCTACAGACTGGGGGATGAGGGGCTGGAGAGCAGCCTGGCAGAGAGGGACCTGGCAGGACTAGGTGACAACCAGCTGAACAAGAGCCAGCAGGGTGCCCAGGTGGCCCGGAAGGCAAATGGCATCCCGGCTTGCATCAACACCAGTGTGGCCAGCAGGGCTGGGGACGTCCCTCTCCCCCTGGACTGGGCACTGGGAAGGCCTTTCCTCAAATACTGGGGGCAGTGCTGAGCCACTCACTTCAAGAAAGAGATGGAGGGGCTGGAGTGGGTCCAGAGAAGCAACAAGGCTGGGGAAGGGACTGGAGGGAAAGGCTGATGGGGAGAGGCTGAGGGAGGAATGGACTGGACTGCCATGGCAGTGGTGCAGTCGCCATCCCTGGAGGTGTTGAAGGACACCCTGGCTGTGGCCCTGAGTGCCCTGGTCTGGCTGATGGGGTGATGTTAGGTCATGTGCCAGGCTGGATAAGCCCAGAGGGCTTTGCCAACCTCAATCATTCTGGGGTTCTGTGAGTCCCTACTCTGTATTTCACAGCGGTAGATGATTTTCTGGGGTTTTTTTCCACCTCATCTCCTTTTGACCTCCTTGATGGTGCCTTGTCAGTGCTGGAACATCCTCTGCCTTTTTAATCCCTGCCGCCGACGCTGAACTTGGTGCCACAGGTGAGCCCTCAGCCCTCGCTTGTAATCTGCAGCAGGATGGGAAGCCCGGGTGACCATCTAGCTAATATTTAACCACATCTACCTGAAACCACACAGGGCTTCTGTGTTTTAAATGTTAATCTCGCGTTTGAAGTCGTGGAGGTGAGAGATAAAGCCACACAACGAGGAGGTCCTGCTAATTCCAAAGGAAACGAGCTTTTAATTAGCTCCTGAGCTCCAGCATGGCCCCTTTTTCTTTTTTAAACTCGTTTCTATCGCTGGGATTAGTGGAGTTGAGGATCAGCCGGTGTCCTCTGCGTGGCTGGTGTCACCTCATCAAACCTGGCTGACAAATGCTTGATTTTTGTGGAGCTCGTTGAGCATGAAAGAAATGGGTTTGTTCTTTCAGCAAGGGTGCAGGAAGTTTGGCTCCAGGCTGGTGGTTTGGGTTGAGGAGCAGAGGGTTGCTGCGTCTAGCAGGGTGGGGTATTTCTGCTCAGGGTGTTCATAGAATCACAGACTGGTTTGGGTTGGAAGGACCTTTCAAGGTCATTGGGTCCCACCTTCTGCCTTGAGCAGGGCCATCCCCAGCCAGAGCAGGGTACTCAGAACCCCGAGGACTAACCTGTCCTGGGGTGGTGCCAGTGATGGGGCTTCTCCCATCTCTCTGGGCACCCTGGACCAGGCTGTCCCCAGCCTTAGCACCAACAATCTCTTCCTTCTCTCTGCTCTGAGTCTCCCTCTCAGTTTAACCATCACTCCTTGTCCTGTCCCACAGCCCCTGCTGAAAAGTCTGTCCCCATCTTTCTTATTGACTCCTTCAAGCCCTGAAAGACTGCACTGGGGTCTCCCTGGAGCTTCTTCCCTTCTCCAGCTGAACCCACGCAGCTCTCCCGGCCTGTCCCACAGCAGTTCCTTCCCTAGAGCAGCATCTCTGGGACCTCCTCTGGCCCCACTCCACCACCTCCAGGTCCTTGCTGGGCTGAGATCTGATGTTCCCCAGAGAAGGTGTTGGGGAGGTACTATCATTCAGCTCGTGCTCGGCACATGAGCTGCCTGGGGTGGTAGAGCCCTTGATCTTCTCCCATGTTGTGGGAACTAGGAAGGTTAAGGCTTGATTTAGCTTCTAAAGTGGCTTCACTGATGCTTAGTGAGGAAAAACCTAGAGTGTTCCAGAGCACTGGAACGTTTGCCATGTCTCTTGTTGGGTTGTGGCTCTGGTTTAGGTTTGCAGTGAGAAGCCTTCTGAAGGGGCCAAGTCAAGAGCAGCATCCCTCTAGCAGGGGAAATGGGGCTGATCCTGGGGCTGATCCCGTTTCTTTTCCTCTCTTTAATTACATTAAGGTATGCAGGAAATTCCAGGGAGCTTGGAAACAAAAGCAGATTGTCAGGAGCTCTTGGAGCCCGTGGGGTGAAAATTCATGACCTTGATTTGTGCTTCCCAACCTTGGAGCTACCAGAGGTTGGCCTCCCCTTCCGTAAGGGTGGCTGAAGGAGTTTTGTTCCTCCTAAACTTTGGTTTCCATGTGGAAGGTGAAATGATTTCCCAGGTTCTTCCTGGAAATGGTTTCTTCCTGACTATTCTTGCTGTTTTGCTTCTCTTATCACAAAAAGGAATCTGAAATCCCCCCAGGATGAGCCTCTTGTACCAGTTGCTGGA
Organism: Phoeniculus purpureus; assembly: GCA_028565055.1. Lineage (NCBI taxonomy): Eukaryota > Metazoa > Chordata > Aves > Bucerotiformes > Phoeniculidae > Phoeniculus > Phoeniculus purpureus. The sequence continues at coordinate 6,122 of JAOXOE010031047.1, forward strand.
TTTAAGGAAGATCTGAATACTCCTGTAGCTCAGCGATACCAAAAGACACCCATTAATGCCTGCAAAACCAGAAACCCACTGGAAGAAATGAAATTCTTCTTCCTGGTGAATTAAGCAGCATTAGAATGGATCTAAGGATTAACTGTTCAACCACTGACTGCTCCAGAGCAGCGTTGGGTTTGCAACCAGTTGATGTTTGTTTGGGGTCGAAGAGCTCTTTAAGCTCCTTGAGTCCAACTGCTCCCCCAGCACTGTCAGGTCCCCACTGACCCTTGTCCCTGACCCCAAATCTCCAGGGCTCTACAACCCCTCCAGGCAGCCTGAACCAGACCTGGGGAACCCATCTGGAGATGGATTTCTTCCTCAGGGCCATCCTCAACCTCCCCAGGGGCAACTTGAGGCCATTGCAGAGAGCAAGAAAACCCTTCTCTGGAGACACTCCAGCCCCTCAATCTCCTCTGTGGAGTGAGAAACCCAAAACTGAACCCAGTACCCGGTAGAGAGGGATGATCCCTGCAGTGGTGCTACTGGCTGCACCAGTGCTCACAGAAGTGACGATGCTCTTGCCCTTCTTGGCCACCTGAGCACCTCTTCAGCTGCTGTTGAGCAAAGGAAGTTGAGCAGGGTGATTTCTTTTCTCTAGCACATGTTGGTAAAGCTGTCAGCTGGGGTTTCCAGGAAGTTAAGCTGTGACTCCAAGACATTTATTCACCCAACTCTCCCATTCCAGAGCTACCTGGGTATGAAGTTTATACGGTTTGTGGTTTCTGTTGTCTGAGCTGGTTTTGCTCTTTTAAGAGAGCTGAAGTTGTGTTCGCTGTGCTGTGCCTCTCGAGCCGAAGGACTAATCGGCTTCCCCGTCCCTGCTGCTGAACGTAGGCTTTCTTAAAAACCCCTAAGAAGCTTTCCTCTCCTGGCAGGGCTTTGGGATGTCGCTCTTCCTAATGATAAATGTCAACAAATGAGATCAGAGCATCTTCCGCTGCAGTAAGAGAGAAGTAATTTTCTCAATCTGGGGTTTTTTCTTTTTATTAATATACTGTTTCTCTGTGTAACTGAGGCTTCAGAATAGGTCTCATAGTTCATACTTCAAAGGAGGAGATCACTAGGGTGATGCTTTAGGACCCACTGGCTGCTCTGGGAATGTCTGCATCTTAGAACTGGTTTTCCATGGGGGTTTTTCACAAAATCACAGAGCACTATGGGTAGGAAGGGACCTCCAAAGATCATCCAGTCCAGTCCCTCTGCCACAGCAGGATCCCCCAGATCCAGTCATTAGGGATGGGAAGGGACCTCCAAAGATCATCTGGTCCAGTCTTCCTGCCACAGCAGGATCCCCTAGATCCAACCACAGAATCACAGAACATTAGGGATCAGAAGGGACCTCCAAAGACAATCCAAGTCCAATCCCCCTGCCACAGCAGGACCCACTAGATCCAGTCACACAGGAAGGGCTGGGGAACACAGGGGGTGATAGGAGTGGTTTAAGCAACCCAACCCAACGCAAACCCCACCACAAGAGATGGGATGGGTTGTTTTCTCCTGCAGAGGCACTAAATGGATGGGGTGAGGATTTTTTGCACCCAGCACCTTCATTTCCAAACGAGTTGGTCCATCCAGTTAATGAAAAAATCCTTTTCTCCCTTCTGAGCAAAGGTTTTACTTGCTGCTCGAGCTGCTCTCTCTGAAGTCACGAGAGAATCTCACGCACCGGGTGCCTGACGCGGTCCTGCTGCACCAGAGTAATTGGGAACGACGGATCCCACGCAGCAGCCCGGGCTTCAAAATAACCCTCTGCACGTCCACAGGAGCCCTCACCCCGAGCTGAAGCACTTTGGCAGCAAAAACCTGAAAGAAAACCAACCCCAAACTTCCCAATTGGACATGAAACACTGATTAATTACCGGGCAGGAGTTTAAGGTTTCCTTTAATCATTGGGAAACACTTTGAAATCGTTTGTCTGCTGAGAGCAGCTCCCGAAGAGCTTTTATCTCTCCGGGCTGCAGCACAGCCTTGGAAAACCTCCGGCAGCAGCTTCTACCTGGCAGGTTTGACGCCTTTCCTTCAGGAATTAGGTTTCCTAAAGTTGTGACCGGCGAGCAAGCGGTAAGAGAAATAAGCAGGAAGGTTTTAGATAATCGGGAGGTTTAACAACCAGGAGAAACTTAGCTGGAAAGAAACAGGACTGGGGGAGAGCCAGGGGGTCGGGCTGGGTATTTTAAATGGTGTCCCGAAGGCTCTGTGCAAGTACAACGGGTTCAAAATGCTGCCTCAGCCCGTGCTCGCGGCACCGATAATTACGAAAGAGGGTGGCCAACATGCTCCTCACACCTAAGCACAGAGCTACCAGCACGCAGAGCTGTTCTCACAGCCCACCTTAGCCGGAATAACGCACCGCCGAGCCAAGCGCTCACGCCGGAGTCAGGGCTGGATGCCATGGTAACGCATCTACAGCTCGGCAAGCCTCACCTTTCGGCAAATCCAGGCACCTACCGCCTCGGCCAAGTGAGATTTCCCACCGCCTCCACCCTGCTTTCCCAGCTCCTCACAGCATCACCCAGAACTCGCCGAGCTTACCGTCCGTCAGAGGGGAAAGGAAAACCCCCTGCGAATGAGGTTTGAGGCAGGAGAGCCCCTTCAGCTCATCTCTGCCTGAGCAGCGCGCTGGAGCTGAGCAGCCTGTTTGCCACACGATGGCCAGGACACCTCCTGCAAACAGCCAGCCAGATGCCTTCCGCAGCCGCCAGTTATTGCAGCGGGCGAGCGTTAACCGTTTAGGCGTTGAGAGCCGGGCGAACCCTCCTCGCAAAGTCCGAGCTGACCCTTACAGCAGACAAGAGGCGCCGGGGAGAAGCTGCTCCTTCCTTACCTTAAGCAAAGGGAGGTCTCTGAATTCTAACGCGTCTCAGATTTTTACTGTTTGGGGGGGTTATTTTTGCAACTTCACAAATCTACCGGTCGCTGATTTAAAGCCATTTCCCTCTCTCCGGGTTCCTACTGGAGAGAAAAACAAGGAAAACAACAAAAAAACAAAAAGGAGAAATTGAAGCACTTAAGGATCTGCGACAGCCGCCAGAGTTGGATTCCCCCCCCCATCTGCCTGCAAAGCCCCTTTTATTCAGCGCTGCCTGCTCCTAAGACAGCTCTGCTGACGAATTTCAAGGCTCAGCTCTTGACATGCAGAATCGCTGAAGGATCAAGAGCATAAATGTCACTTCCTCCAGGCAGCACATCAACTGCGAAGGAGCCTAATCTGCTCTCCCCACCTCAGTCCTCCCCAGCCGAAGCGCAAATCCTGACATCTGCCTCACGCCGAGCTTTTCATTAAAGCCTTCCTCAAGAATTCCAGTCGAGAGCCCCGCTATCTGAAGGATCCCAGTTTTAGCCGAGCCATTACGGGGCTTCACTCGAGGAGCTGCACAAGTGGGCAGGATATAAACTGCAAAGCTAATAAAACCCGGAGTCAAAGACTAACCTTGAAAACAAATTACAGCCGGCTACAGCCCAGCGCTAGCAGAGGCTCTGGGATTATGAAATGAGCTTCAGAAAGGGATTTAACTAACTCAATTCCACCGCGAAGCTTCATTTAGGGTGCGTGTGCCCCGGTCCCAAAAAAAAGAATCACAGAGCGTTAGGGGTTGGAAGGGACCTCGAAAGATCACCCAGTCCCATCCCCCTGCCACAGCAGGATCCCCTCGATCCAGTCATTAGGGGTTGGAAGGGACCTCCAAAGATCACCCAGTCCCATCCCCCTGCCACAGCAGGATCCCCTGGATCCAGTCACAGGAACAGCCCAGGTGGGTTTGAAATGTCTCCAGAGGAGACTCCACAACCCCCTTGGCAGCCCCTGCCAGGGCTCTGGCACCCTCACTGCCAAGAAGGTCCTTCTCGCATTGATGGGGAGATGGATCCTCTGCTCCAGCTCACACCCACTGCCCCTTGTCCTATCATTAGATGTCACTGAGGATGAGAAAGCAGAACAATCTGCACAGGACAAAGACTCCACTTGTATGTTATTATACATCTACAGAAAAAGGAAACTCAAGTTGTAAAGACCTAGAAGAGTTAGTCCCAGGTATCACAACTGAGGAATGAAGGGGGAATATAAAACATAACCTCAAGACTTACGCCAGCTCCTTCTGTAACTGCTGGAACTGTTCGGTGATCTTTTTGTTTTCATCCTGCAAGTTGTTCTTCTCATTCACTGCAATTCGTAGGGAAAAATCAGAAAGAACAACTCCATGTACCCACGTTAACATCCAACCTCATCCCTCCATGGCCTTCAAGGGAGCAGAGCCAGGTCTGAACTGCAACAGCACACGGCCAGGCTCGGCAAGAGACAGGCTGTACGATGGTGTGAGAGAAAAGGGGGAACTTCCACAATGACCAGATCATAGCAGCAGCTCTAACAACCCACTACTTTTGCCCCTCTATCTACAGCTGACACTGGGCTGTAAAGACAATTAATTTCTCAGGGCCAGGGACAAAACAGCTTCCTCAGGCTGAAGGCAGCCTATGGAGTGCAAAGTAGCTGGAATTTGGTTTCAGCCACCAAAGCAAGTAGGAGAGAACCAAAAATTACCCCAATGGCTTAGAAATCAGTTAAACACTTTGTAATTTAGTGGGACCAGTCAGAAACTGCTAATTTTACTTAATTCCCCAACAACTCCACCTGTACCTCACACAGGCTTATTGCAGTGCCGTCAACCTTCCTTCTGTGCTGTCTCAAACTGGTGTAGTGACTGCTCCCAACTGTTCTGATCACTCTGAGTTTTCCTTTCTAGGGTTTTGGGTCTGGTTTGTTCTTTTACCTCTGGGTTCTTGACTGCTCTCCCTTTGCTAGTCACAGGAGACAGCAAGTGGTCACGCACATCTCACCCAAACCCGGGAAAGACCACTGTTCTGTCACACAGTGCTCAAGAAGATTTGTACTTAACAGAGCTTTCATTTCCAAGGCTCAGAGCTTAATCAACAGCAAACCAAGTTTCAAACAATGAAACTCAAGGACTCAGAGTATTTTTAAAACTAGAAACACTGAAGTCCTTGAAAAAGCAGGGGATTCCATGGCAGCACATCTACTGTTCTCAGCCTGCGCAGCGTCCCCTGACTGAGCGTCTCGTGCTGACTGAACACACGCCACCAAGTCACAGGACTTCATGAGGAACTGCTTAACAAACCAGAAAGCTTCGGCTTCAGACCAGGGATGGAACTCACTCAGCTCGGTGATAAGTTTGAGATTCTGCTGCCGGATGCTTTCGAACTCTTGCTGCTTCTTTCTCATGTGTTCTTCGGTGACTGCACAGCGGTCGCACAGTCCTGCTCTTAACCTGCAATAAGCATAAGAGAAAAAGCCTCCCTCTTAAGAAAATGCTGTGGTGCATGAAACACCCACCCTTCGCTGGCCTTCTGAGCAATGAACCCCAGGACACTTGTGACACCTGTACTGACTGCTGCAGCTTCACGCGCTGATGCTGAGATTTCTGAGCAATCTGACAGCTCGTGTGCAAACATCAGCACACACCGCACAGAGAACCACAGGCTCATTCAGGTTGGGAAAGAGACCCCTGGGATCATCAAGTCCAACCACCAACCCTACTCTACAAGGTCACCCCTAAACCAGATCCCAACACTACATCTAAGCGACTTTTAAACTCATCCAGGGATGGGGACTCAACCCCCACCCTGGCAGCCCATCCCAGTCCCTGACCACTCTCTCCGGGAAGAACCTCTTTCCTGATGGCCAGTCTAACCCTCCCCTGTTGGAGCTTGAAGCCCTTCACACTTGGAAAGAAGCACACCCTCCTTTAGTTAGAGAAGAAGCATCCTGCCCTTTGCCCTGAAAGCCTTTGTGAGGTGTCCTCCCAAGACTACTCTCAGCTGGAAATGACTAGTAATTACAAGTCAGGTTGATTTTGGCAAACACTTCAGTGCTGCTTGGTTCAAGAACATATCACTGCCACAAGGCAAGGCAACCAAGTAAAAAGAACAAATCCCGAGGGAAACCTTTGCCTGGACACTAGTAGTCACAGTATACTCAAAAGTCAATTGTGGCACCAACTCCCCTGTCTCATGGTTTAGAGCATTTTTAAAGCCCATCCACTCTTGGAAAAGGACCTGTTCTCTTCATATCACTCCATGTGTTCACTGGAAGGGGCAGCCCAGAGGGGTTGTGGAGTCTCCTTCTCTGGAGATGTTTCAAACCCACCTGGCCATGTTCCTGTGTGACTGGATCT
>JAOXOE010031048.1:0-12352 GCA_028565055.1 Phoeniculus purpureus
AGGGTGACAGAGCACTGGAAGGGGCTGCCCAGGGGGGTTGTGGAGTCTCCCTCTCTGGAGACATTTAAAACCCACCTGGACAGGTTCCTGTGTGACTGGATCTAGGTGATCCTGCTGTGGCAGGGGGATTGGACTGGATGATTTTTTGAGGTCCCTTTCAACCCCTAATGTTCTGTGATTCTGTGATTATCATTGGCAGAGACAATTGCATAGAACAGAATAAATAATTCAGACTGGTTTCTTTGAAGGAGGGAAAAAACCACCTCAACCAAAATAGAAACCCACCATGGAGTAGATATTAGTTGCAGTAAAATGCAGGGTCTGCATTTCCCATGCCTCATCTTTATTGGATACTGGTTTGAATCAAACTCCAAGCAGAACAAACTACTCAGAAGATGATGTTGTATTATGTATAGAAGTAGTTTGCTTATGATACATCACATGCGGTTTCCTGTGGGTGGGACATGTGAAATGACTTCTGTTTAGGGGCTACCAGTGACTTGGATTAGCGGGATGTCAGATCTGGTGGCAAAGTTATTTTTGTCTTGTGCCAGTGCCTCCTGATGGCTTCAGATTGCAACCTCCAGTGCACTTTGCACTAGGAGATGGGTGCACCAGCTTAGAGGAGTTGACTTAGAAAAAGGGTTTTAAGGTTATGATGAAATTATAACTGAGTGAACAGCCACGGTTGTTTCTGTGTCCTTTCATCTTGAAGTAAAATATTTAGTGTAGCAACTCAAATGCTCAGAGGGCTGGAGCATCTCTGCTCTGAGGACAGGTTGAGCAAGGTGGGGTTGTTCAGCCTGGAGAAGAGGAGGCTTCCAGGTGACCTTATAGTAGTTTTCTAGTATTTGAAGGGGGCTACATGAAAGCTGGGGGAGGGCTTTTGACACGAGTGGTAGCGAGAGGACAAGGGGAAAAGGTTCCAGACTTGAAGAGGGAAGATTGAGGTTGGCCATGAGGAACCAATTCTTTGCTGTGAGAGTGCTGAAATGCTGGAAGAGGTTGCCCAAGGCAGTTGTGGCTGCCCCATCCCTGGCAGTGTGGAGGCCAAGTTGGCTGGGGCCCTGAGTAATCTGCTGTAGTGAAGGTGTCCCTGCCTGTGCAGGGTCGTAGGAGCTAGATGATCTTTAAGGTCCCTTCCAACCCTGGCCATTCTATTCTGTGAGTACAAGCCTGAGCAAAACTCATCCCTTTACTTAATACTTCTAACAGTCTTTGAGCACTTCCACGACCAAATTACTGGGTTTTAAGCTATAATTATTCTTCAGAGTTTTGCTGTCTTTCTATTTGAGCTGAGAGTCAAATGCATCAGGAATAGTTTGATGCTTGTCAAGATTTATCCTCGAGTATTTTGTTTATAGAAGCCAGTGACTAAACTAAGTCTTTATGAGTTAGCAACACACAGAAAGCATATTTTTTGAAACTAGTTTTATTTTAGCTACCTAACTAAGGATTTTTTTTCAAGAGCTGCTAAAAGCCTCCCAATAAATCACAGAATCATGCAGAACCACAGAACATTAGGGATTGGAAGGGACCTCAAAGGTCATCTAGTCCAATCCCCCTGCCAGAGCAGGATCACCTAAACCAAGTTGTACAGGAACATATCCAGTGGGTTTTAAATGTCTCCAGAGAAGGAGACTCCACAACCACCCTGGGCAGCCCCTTCCAGTGCTCTGCCACTCTCACTGTGAAGAAGTTCCCTCTCATATTGATGAGGAACCTCCTATGTTCTAGCTGACACCCATTGCCCCTTGTCCTATCACTAGATGACATTAAGAAGAACCTGGCTCCATCCTCCTGACACCCACCCTTCACATATTTATCAACATTAATGAGGTCACCCCTCAATGTCCTTTTCTCCAAGCTCAAGACACCCAGCTCCTTAGCCTTTTCTCATGAAGGAAATGCTCCACTCCCTTCATCATCATCTCTGTGGCTCTATGCTGGACTCTCTCCACCAGCTCTGTGTCCTTTTGGAACTGAGGGGCCCAAACCTGGACACAAGATTCCAGATATGGTCTTACCAGGGCAGAGTAGAGGAGGAGGAAAACCTCTCCCCATCTACTAACCACCCCCCGTTCTGATGCACCCCAGGATGCTGTCAGCATCCTTGGCCACCAGGGCCCATTGCTGGCTCCTGGTTATCCTGCTGGCCATGAGGATCCCCAGGTCACTGCTCTCCAACAGGTCAGCACTCAATCTATACTGGTACCTGGGATTGTTCTTGCCCAGGTGCAAGATAGCGTGGAACACCATAGAGCATCTCTTTTCCCCTTACTGGGTCAGAAGATGTCCTTCACCTTTCAGACAGATCTGCTCAGTTTTCTTTATGAACAGGGGAAACTTCCTTGTTGAAATCAGGTCAGCTTTTCCCTTTCAGAAGCTGAAGGCTGATTTTTCTTCTGCAAATGTGTGATTTGGCATCGTAAGAGGGGAGAGTTCATTTCAGTGCTCCAACAGAGCCGTGCGTTCTGTGTCCTGGAATTGTGCCTGGGAAAGAGAAAAGAGTAATTTATTCAACTGAACCCAGTGCTGTGAAGCTTTCCCTCAGCATACTGTAGGTCCTATTTTAAATACAATATAGATTTTTTTAATATATATTTATATATTTAAAAAACTGCTTAGAGACAAAGTACTGCTGAAATTGCTTCCATGGGAACTTCACTGTTCTTTGGAGGGCTGGTGGGACAGATGCCTGCAAAAATTGCTACGCCGGATTTAGGAACCTAAAAACAACCCCCTGCAACGCTACAGGCTTGGGGAGGTGTGGCTGGAGAGCCATGTGGCAGAGAGGGACCTGGGGGTTCTGACTGACAGGAAGATGAATAGGAGCCAGCAATGTGCCCACGTGGCCAAGAAGGCCAATGCCATCCTGGCTTGTATTAGAAATAGTGTGGCCAGCACGAATAGGGAGGTTATCGTTCCCCTGTATCTGGCACTGGTGAGGCCACACCTTAAGTATTGTGTCCAGTTTTGGGCACCTCAGTCCAAGGGTGACATCGAGGTGCTGGAACGAGTGCAGAGGAGGGCAACGAAGCTCATGAAGGGCCTGAAGAATAAATCTGATGAGGAAAGACTGAAAGAGCTTTGAGGAAGAGGAGGCTGAGAGGAGACCTCATCACTCTCTACAACTACCTGAAAGGACCTTGTGGAGAGGTTGGTGCTGCTCTCTTCTCACAAGTAATTAGTGTCAGAACAAGAGGGACTGGGTTCAAGTTACAACAGGAGAGGGTTAGACTTGATGTTAGGAGAAATTTTTTCACAGAAAGGGTGGTCAGGCACTGGAACCGTCTTCCCAGGGAGGTGGTTGAGTTGCCATCCCTGGATGTGTTTGAAGATTGTTTGGATAAGGTGTTAAGGAATCTAGTTTAGGGGTGAACTTGTAAGGTAGGGTAGATGATTGGACTTGATGATCCCAGGGATCGTTTCCAACCACAGTGATTCTGTGAGTCTGTGTAAAAGGGCAAGGAAGGGAGTAAGTTTGATCCTGAAGTGTTTGCAGATGTGCCTCTCCCAGTCACCTCTTCTTTAGGTCCTGTTTGATCATCAGGGAGAGTGAAGTGGTTGAAGTGAATGTACTTTTCCAGAGATAGCTATCTGGAAAAGAGGGAGTGATAGGTAGGCTGTATCTAAGCAATTGCAGCCATATCGGTCATGATTGACACTGCATGATGTGTCAATCATGCACAGATAGAGATGCACAGATTAGACTGTTTAATTACAACCATTGATACAATAGGTTGTGTAATTAGAGCAACTAAACACTGGAAGGAATCCTCTCCCAAGGAAAGAGGTTGATTGCCCTACATTCGGCAGTTTGAGGACCCAGCTGGACAGGCTGCTGGGACGTCTAATTGAAACTATTTATAGCTTGATAGGTTGGATTGGATGATCCTTGAGGTCCCTTCTAACCTGGGATTCTATGAATCTATGAAAAACAGGTCATTAATACAGGTCCAGTACCTCCCCAGTTGGGCACTCTACTGAAATGTTTGACTCCTTAAGAAGAGCTTGTTCTGAATAAACAGCAGTTGCTTAATGGTTTTCAAGTAGACTTTTATATGCTAGGCAGTGAGAATCACAGAACATTAGGGATTGGAAGGGACCTTGAAGATCATGTAGTCCTCTGCCAGAGCAGGATCACCTAGACCAAGTCACACAGGAACATATCCAGGTGGGTGTTAAACATCTCCAGAGAAGGAGACTCCACAACACCTCTGGTCAGCCCCTTCCGGCGCTCTGTCACCTTCACTGGGAACAGTTCCTTCTCGTTTTGATGTGGAACCTCCTATGCTTCAGCTCTCACCCATTGGCCCTTGTCCTATCACTAGATGACAATGAGAAGAGCCTGGCTCCATCCACCAAAATGATCCAAGGGCTGGGAAGCTGCTTAAGAGCTGGGTTAGTTCAGTCTGGAGAAGAGGCAGCTTAGGTGAGACCTTATCACAGTGTTGCAGTAGTCAAAGATTGACTACAAAGAGCTTCAAAACTTCCTTTTTACAAGCAGTCCCATGGAAAAGACAGGAGTGATGGGTACAAGTTTCTCCTGGGGAGACTCCACTTGAATGCAAGGGTGTTGAGACACTGGAACGGGTTGCCCAGGGAGATTGTGGATGCCCCCTCCCTGAAAGTGTTTGAGAGCAGGATGGATGGAGCAACCTGATCTAGTGAGGTCCCTGCCCATGGCAGGGGGTTGGAACTAAATGATTTGGAGGTCCCTTCCAACCCGAGACATTCTATGACGCACTACAGGTTAAATATGGCATCCCTTAAGTTTGCAAGCTGGTTGTTGGTAAAGGCTGTTGGTTTGCTTTCATTTGCCTCTATTTACTGACTAGAATTGCTTGGTGCAGCATTTAAAAATCAGAATGACCTGTGTTTCCCACTGAAGTCTTCTCTCTATTATTTATTAATTGAATATAATTTTGAGTCCTTGGATGGATGCTTTAAGCCAGCCGGTTTCACCCCGCTCCAAGTTCTTGATACAGCTTCCTCTTGCATCTCTGCAGCAATAGGTTGTTGTCTTGGCTTTTTCCCTAAAATACGTGACTGTTGGCTACTGATGGGACCTTGACAGATCATCTAGTCCAATCCCTTTGCCACAGCAGGATCCCCTAGATCACAGAATCATTCAGGTTGGAAAAGGCCCTTGGGATCATCAAGTCCAACCGTCAACCCTACTCCACAAGTTCACCCCTAAACTAGATCCCCCAACACTACATCGAAGCGTTTTTTAAACTGAGATCAAGTCACACAGGAACATGTCCAGGTGGGTTTTAAACGTCTCCAGAGAAGCAGCTCATGCAGGAGGAGCTCTGCAGCATCAAAGGTCCCCTGAGATACCTGATTTTATACCTTTTTCCCCTATTTCCCCAGATACAGGAGGTTTTTTAGCCCATGCAAGATGCTCAGGCGTTGCTGTCCTACATCTGAATGGGTAACGCAGTGCTACGAGCAGGGCTGTGATCGCTTTGTTAGCCCTGGGATTATCTTACTCTCCCTAAAAAAGCAGAGAAATACTGCACTGATTCCCCTGTTAATAGCTGCAGTAGGTTTTTTTTTTTTGTTGTTAATTAAAATAGCTCTGACTTGAGTCAAAGTTTATAAATACCATTGATGGCATCTTTAATGCAAAAATCTGTGAATCTGTATTTCCTGTGACTTAAATTTAACTTGCCAGAAACTCTCCGCAAAGTATTGCGGTGCAGCAGAGAGGTTTTTTTAGACAGCCTGTTAGGCCAAATCTTCATTAAAACCACACAGCTACCTTCCAAGCTGTTCAGATAGTTCTGCTTTCTGAGTCAGTACTGAGTTCTGATACCCAAATAACCTCCTCTACGCTGAACATTTTGGATGGATTTGGCTGACAACATCTGAGGGGTTCAAAAAAGGGGTAGTTGTGGTGTTTCAGGAGATGGTTTAGTGGTTCAGGGTTGTAGGGTGGATGGTTGGACTTGATGATCTCGAAGGTCCTTTCCAACCTTGATGACTCTATGACAAAGTTGCTCAAAAATGGATTTGCTCTACATGTGATATTTAATAATGTGAAGAAATGGTCTTTGCTATGTTCTGATGCCTCAAATGGGCATGAATGACATCTTAGAATCATAGAATCATTAAGGACTGGAAGGGACATCGAAAGATCATCTAGTCCAGTCCCCCACCACAGCATAGGAACACATCCTTGTTGGGATGTTCTGACCTGTTAAGCCTGGGATCTGGGGGGACCTTATAGCAACGTTCCAATCCATGAAAGGTGATGTCAGAAGGCTGGGGAAGACTGTCCAATAGGTCAGGGAAAGATAGGATGAGGGGTCGTGGTATGAAGTTTAAAAGGGGCAGATTGAGGTCAGACATCAGGAAAAAGTTCTTGGGGGTCGTTGATCTCTGTAACAGGCTGCCTAGAGAGGTGGTGGAGGGTCCCATCCCTGGAGCCATTCCAGGTCAGGCTGGAGTGGGCTCTGGGCAACCTGGTCTGGTGAGTGATGGCCCCGCTTGTTGCAATGGGGTTGGACTAGATGGCCTTTGGAGGTCCCTTCCAACCCTATCATTCTATATGTAATCATATTTTCCTGACACAGGTATTCTTAAAGCTTTAGGAGGAGATGGAATTCTTTATTGAATTATCTTTTAGAGCTTCAAAGCGACTAGATCTAGAGGATCCTGCTGTGGCAGGGGGATTGGACTGGATGATCTTTCGAGGTCCCTTCCAACCCCTAATGTAGCCTTTAGTCTTTCTCCATCATGGCTACTAAACCCTAGCAGTCTTTGCAAATTCTGAAATTGTGTTCAGAGCCATCCAGGTTAAAATGTTTTACCAAACCGGCTCATCCTAATGACTGGGTGACCAAAACAGGTTTAAAAAAAAAATCAGTTAATCCTGATGCATGTTCAAACAACCCTCTTTAGAGCTCCCCTTTAATTCTTCTATGCCAGCACAGCTCTGATAATATTAGAGGCTTGCTGACACTGCACAGAGGTGCTTAAATCCAAGCTGACGTGAGTTTCATTACAAACCCTATTCATAGAAACGTGTTTACGTTGTACTGAAGAGGCTTCGCAATGCTGGGCTAAACAACCTTCTGCAGGATACTGTACGGTTGTGTGCCTAGAGTGTCCTGGTGAAGTACCCCTGCCTTTTGCTGTCCCGTGTATTTTGTACATCAATCCGCAAGCAAGTCTGATTACCTCTTTTGACCTCTGTTTGCGACAACAGCTGCGAGGACCTTCACAGTGTGAGGGCACAACTGCTGTGTGGCTTAGCTGGAGGAGAGGCAGCGGCACACTTCTTGTGTTCCTACGTGCCGTAAGACATGGGAGGCAACAGTCGGATTTTTCCAGTGAAATAATCGTACTGTGTGTTCTTCATTTGCTTATACATGCCTGTCTGTCAGGAGAGCGATGGTGAGAGGGAACGGGAAAAGAGGAGTGTGATCTCTCGACAGGAATATTTCATTGCCAGTACAAGCTTTATTAATTTGCCTTTGAAATGAGTGAGCTCTGTAGAAAGGAGCTGCTGACCAAAATAACAAGCAGACTACTCGCTGGGGAAAACGCATGTTTTGCTCTCTGTCAGTTTTGCATATTGAATCCTCTGTGTTTCTCTGTGCTTTTTCCCCTGTAGCCTATTTTTTGTGTCTTGATGGGGCTCTGGGCAATGTGGTCTCGTTAGAGATGTCCCTGCTTGTTGCAGGGGGGTTGGACTAGATGACTTTTGGAGGTCCCTTCCAACCCAGTACATTCCATGATTCTATGGCTTCAACTGTTATGTTTGTGGAAGGTAAAAACTGCTTTGCTTTGGGGGCAGAATACCTGTTCTGCAGTGCACGTATTAGAAGGCTGAGAGGGATTTATTAATGTTTAGAAACATCTGAGGGGTGGGTGTCAAGAGAAAGGCTCTTTTTTGTGGGACACAGTAATAAGGCAAGAAATAATGGTGATGAGCTAGAACATAGACGGTTCCACCTCGAAATCAGGAGAAACTGCTTTTTTGTGAGGGTGCCAGAGCCCTGGCACAGGCTGCCCAGAGGGGTGTGGAGTCTCCTGCTTTAGAGACTTTCAAACTCTGCCTGGACATGTTTCATTGTGACTTGTCATAAGGGATCCTGTCCTGGCATGGGTTAGACTAAACTGATCTCTAGAGGTCCCTTCCCACCGGTTACATGCTGTGATTCTATGACTCTATGAACAGCAAGGTGGCTGAAGCTCCGTATCCCCAAGCTCCAGCTGGTAGAGAAGGAGCCTCTTTCCCCAGTAGGTACAACACACGTGCCCATGGCCAGCCACACAACACAGACAGAAACAGATGTTTTCTTCTGTTGTGAGCTGGGCTGTCTTCCTGAAAAGTCTCTTGGATGTGTCTGTTCAACACCTTCTTTTGCATTGTGGTGCTAGACCTACAGCAGACCATCCCAGAGGATGTTTTAAGCCAAGCTGCCTAAATGCAAGTCATACATTTTCTTTTAGGGATACAATTATTTTCTTTACCCCTTGGCTATGGATGGTGGCTGCCTTGATGAGCTGCCAGGAGGTAGGTGGCAGAAGGAGTTTGTAGAGAAGGCAGCTGCTCTTCTCTGTACAGCTTTTGGGCACAGTCGGTCCAGAGAAGAGCAGTGAAGCTGATGAGGGGCCTGGAGGACAGGTCTGATGAGGACTGGCTGAGGGAACTGAGGTTGTTTATTCTGGAAAAAAGGAGGCTGAGGGGAGACCTTACTGCTCTTTAAAGCTGCCTGAAAGGAGGGTGGAGTGAGATGGGGTCAGTCTCTTCTCCCAAGTCGCTGTCGGTAGAACAAGAGGAAATGACCTCAGGTTGTGCCAGGGAAGGGTTCGATTGGACATCAGGAGCAATCTCTTCCCTGACAGAGTGGTCAGGGGTTGGAACAGGCTGCCCAAAGAAGAGAGTGGAGTTATTGTCTGATGAGGGGTTAAAAAACACTAGTAGATGTGGCCCTAGGGAACAGGGTTTGGTGGGCAAGGTGAGGTTGGGTTGAAAGGTAGACTGGATGATCTTATAAGTCTTTTCCAACCTTAATGGTTCTGAGGTTCTGAACCTTGCTGTAGCATCTTGTTTTCCTGTGCCTTGCTGAATATGAGAGCCCAGAACTTTGTTTGTAAAGAAAATTGGGTAGGCAGAGCTTTATGAGAAGAGAAGATCCCCAAGTGGAAATTGGAGTTCTGGTAGCTCATAGATGTGAAAGAAAAATGTGTGAGGGAGAAACAGAACTGAGAATGAGCACAAGAGCTCGAGACTAATTTAAGACGTGGATCAAAAAGTATGAGGAGTGAATTAAAATTGTCCTGAGGCTGTATAACCGACTGCCTTGGACTATCAAATGTCAGTGTGTGTGGGAGGCAGAGAGTCTTGAACTCTCCTGGAGAAATGCTGAGGTATCAGGGACTGAATCACAGATTTTTCCTTGTCTCAAAGTCTTTGTTCCTCTAGATAATGTTTGGAGGGGGGGCACAGTGGGTAAAACCCACTTGCTTCTGCTTATTTGGAAAAGAGAGTTCTGGGCAAAGGTGGTGAGTGAAGAGGCTTTTAGCTGGGCTATATTGCCACGGTTTAAGCAAGAGCCAAGGAATGAATCAGACTCCTGGAGGAGGTGATGGGTTGAGACAGAAGTGGGGTGAGGCAGGAGTGCATTACAGAGGAGATACTGATCTGCAATCCCCGTTTCAGGAGCATGTGGTTCTGGTTGCTGTGGGAGGTGGATAGGAAGTCACCGAGGGATTTAAACAGGCATCTTTCATTTAAATGATAAAAAGAATAAAACACTTTTACTCAGCACTGCAGCTCTAAATAGAACAGCTCTTCGTTTCTTGCATATTGTTGCTGTAATGAGTGATTTAGGATCCCTCGTTGCAGGCTGCCAGAGCCACGCACGAGCAAGGTGCCAAAGGCTTGTTAAGATTGAAGTCCCCATTACACCAGTGGACTGTGCGAGGTGCATCCTCCTACAGCTCACGGATAGGATTAGGAAAAGAGTCAGAAGATTAGGTGCTAAAGCGAATGAACCTCATTAATGTTTATAAATATGTGAAGGGTGGGTGTCAGGAGGATGGAGCCAGGCTCTGCTAAGGATAGGACAAGGGGCTATGGGTGTGAGCTGGAACAGAGGAGGTTCCACATCAATATGAGAAGGAACTTGTTCACAGTGAGGGTGACAGAACCCTGGCAGGGGCTGCCCGGGGCGGGTGTGGAGTCTCCTTCTCTGGAGATGTTTAAAACCTGCCTGGACATGTTCCTGTGCAACTTGGTGTAGGTGATCCTGCTGTGGCAGGGGGATTGGACTACATGGTCTTTCGAGGTCCCTTCCAATCCCTGCTGTTCTGTGATTCTGTGACTATCAGATCACAAGGGCAAATAAGATTTTACAGGCACACGTGTGAAAATTCTGTCATCCCCTGGTGCAGAAACCTCTGCAGTGACATGGAGGGCCTGGAGAATAAATCTTATGAAGAAAGATTGAAGAAGCTGCGGCTGTATAATTTGAAGAAGAGGAGGCTGAGGGGAGACCTCATTGCCATCTACAACTACCTGAAGGGACAGTGTAGAGAGATGGGTGCTGGTCTCTTCTCACAGGTCAGTAGTGACAGAAGAGGAGGAACTGGCCTCAAGCTGCTCCACGGAAGGGTTAGGCTCGACATGAGGAAACATTTTTATCCTGACAGAGCAGTCAGGGCTTGGAATAGGCTGCCCAGGGAGAGGATTGAGTCCCCATCCCTGGAGGTGTTTAAAGAGTGTTGAGACGTGGTGCTTAGAGATCTGGTCTGGTGGTGACCTTGGTAGAGTAGGGTTAGTGGTTGGACTTGATGATCTTGAGCATCTGCTCCAACCTGAATGAATTCTATGATAAAATGCCTAGCTGGCTAGAACAGGTGGAACAGGTAAAGTCCTCTAACAGGCTGTTGCTTGCAGTTTCAGCTAACGTTTTTAGTCCATCAGTACAAAGATGCAAGTGATCCTGAGCACCGGAGAGGCTATCAAGGTTGGGTTTTTGTTAGTGTCAGGTGATGTGAGGCAAGTTCCAACTTTCTGTCTGTTTTAGAATTCTGTTAACAAGTTGTGCAGAGCTTCCAAAAAGCTCCTCTAATTCTTTCAGGGGTCCAGGAATAACCATTTCAAAGGCTTTTGAAGGTTAAGGTAGTTATAGTCCCTTCTATATCATCAGTGGGTGTGAACTGGAACAGAGGAGGTTCTACATCAATATGAGAAGCAACTTCTTCGCACTGAGTGTGACAGAGCACTGGAACAGGCTCCCCAGGGGAGTTGCAGAGTCTCCTCCTCTGGAGAGATTTTAAAACCCACCTGGATATGTTCCTGTGCGACTTGGTCTAAGTGATCCTGCTCTTAGGGGATTGGACTGGATGATCTTTCGAGGTCCCTTCCAATCCCTAATATTCTGTGATTCCGTAGTCACATGATGAGCAAAAGTAGATAAAAAAACGGCTAGGGAGCGAACAAATAGGAGTAAATAGTGGGTTTCCATTGTATTGGAATGGTTGTAATGTGTCACAGGCTTCCAAAGAAGGATGGATTTTCTTTAGGTTTGGAAAGTAGGTAGCGAAAGCTGTAGGCGATCAACTGGTTTTAAGGAATTTTTTTCAAGACTAGACCAAAATAGAAGATTTTGCTGCTTTCTAGCGAAGCTAGATGTCGGGCTAGCATGATCGCAGACCAAATTTAATGTTGGAAAGTGTAAAGTAATGCATGAAAAAGAAAAAAATCTACTAACTCCTACGTTATTGCTATGTTTTACATTAACAGCTTTTCCTAGAATAGAACATCATACTGTAGTCACCTTAGAGAAACTTCTGCTCATTGTGAAGTACTGGCTTTAGAAAGGAGCGTGAGGAAAATGGCACAGCAGCATCTGTATGTCCTTGTGTTCTCAACAGTAACACTCTGCTGGACGGTCTGAATTATACCGGAAACAGCATGCTTTTGGGAAAGGATTCATGTTATTCAGGACAGGAAAAGCTTCCCATTTAATAGGAGAGAATTCAGGCCTTCCTAAGGTTGACTGATGAAGCTGGTGAAGGGCTTGCAGAATGAATCTCATGAGGACAGATTGAGAGAGTTGGGGCTGTTTAGTTTGAGGAAGAGGAGGTTAAGGGGAGACCTCAACACTCTCTCCAACTATCTGAAAGGACACTGTAGAGATGTTGGTGCTCTCTTCTCACAGGGAATTAGTGACAGAAGCAGAGGGGAAGGGCTTTTCAAGCTTCAACAGGCGAGGGTTAGACTGGACATCAGGAGAAATTCTTCCCAAAGAGAGTGGTCAGGCACTGGAATGGGCTGCCCAGGGTGGTGGTTGAGTCTCCATCCCTGGATGTGTTTAAAAGTCAC
>JAOXOE010031049.1:0-12351 GCA_028565055.1 Phoeniculus purpureus
AGGCCCGCCCCCGCCGGCTGCGAAGCCAATGGCGGGCCGGGCAGGGCGGGCCGCGCGGGCGGGGCGGGCAGACGGGCCGTGGCCGGCGGCTCAGTCGCAGCCGAGGCAGGAGCGCAGCTGGTACCGGTCGGGAAGCGATGCCCACCCTCAGGTAACGCCGAGCCCTGGCGTGGCTCTCGCAGCCCGAGCAGGGGAAGGGACGGCGGGCGCCTGATGTACTTCTGCTCTAGGGTGGGGGATGATGCTCTACCGGGGATCTCTTTCCCCAACCGTGTGACCGCTGTGCGGGACAGCGCGGCTTCGCCCCCTCCCTGTTCTCTCCACCGCCAGTCGGTGCGGTGGCCGCACGGTAACACGCCTTTGCCCGCGGGGCGGGGCCGCCACTCCCGCTCCCCATGGGTTCGCTTCTGGCGAGCAGGTGGGAGCGTGCCGAAGTCGCCCTCCGCCGTCAGCGGTCGCCCCGACTTGGGGGCTAGCAGCAGCGCCGGGCGCTGCGGGACGTCGGCGGCTCGCCTGCCCGGCCGCCTTTGCCACTTTGAGACCCCCGCGGGGCGATGCACCGTGGCGGGCAGGCACAGCTGGGGGTTCGCGCGGTGCCGCTGTGTTGCGGTGCTGCTGTCAAAAGCAGCGCGGGCGGGTGCCGGCCTTGGGGGTCAGGCCGGGGCTCCGGCAGCCACAAGTGACCCTTAGAGCTGGAGCCCCGTTTTCAGTGAACTCTGAACGGGCTTCCAGCGGGGAGCCCCGGCGATGCCCGTTTACCGATGATAACTGAGCAACCTTGAAGCTGACATGCACCGACAGAAATGATTATGATCCGCTTTGCATCCGAAAACATTTCTTCCTAAGACAAAGTGGTGGTGTAAAACGAGCTAGTACGCTTCGTTGTGTGGTTGTTTTGATTTTAAGCTGCTAAAGAAATGCCTAAAATTACAGAGTCCAAGTTCAATGATCATTGAAGGCAACCCTCCCATCTCCTCTCCACCCTCACAACTCGGTGTATCGGGTTTCACAGTTTGTGACCGAGGAGTACAGACGGTAACTCTTTGAAATCACACTTGTGTGTCCCACTGTTGGCGCTGGTGAAGGTGGTGCAGCTCCATAAGGAGCTGGAGTTTGTTTGCTTGGTGTTTTTTTTTCCTGCAGCAACCTTGCTTACATAAGGCCAAGCAAGGCTTTTAGTCTTGGCGTCTGAGTTAGAATCTGTCAATGTGTCACTCTGGAAGACAATGAAAGTTTAATAATGAATGAAATATTCACTGAAGATTCTCCTCTAAATCAGTATGCAAATGTGTTACTCCTTAGGCAAATATAGCTTTTTCTTAAGACCTAAGTAAGGAAAGCATGTGAGCAGTTCTACAGGCTACATATATGTTTAGGGTCTATAGGCTAAAGGGGTTTGCTGACAAATAATGCAATGGAAATTACCTGAACTCTGGAATCATGCAGTGGTAATCCTGAGGTAGTTTTATGGTCAGGCGAGTTATGGTTAACAGTAAATATAATCTCATTTGCTTGTATTTATGTCATCTGGGTAAATGGGATGAAAGAAGGGGTTATTTAGTTGAGAGTGTATGTCTCAACTCATTGAGGGTGACTCAAATGCTGTGAGACTGGTATTATTACACATAGAGTTAAAACAAGAAATGAATTTGGATTAATTGAAATCTTGTGCTTGTATGTTCCTTTGTGACAGAAATGGATATACTGCCAATGGGTTTAGAACATGCCTTCGCTGGGTTTACTTTTAAGGGCATATTCTAACCTTACAGAAGTATACTTTAGATCCTACAAAACCATATATTGTGCTTGTAAATGGGAGACCAAGAATACAGCAGGCTGTCACACAATTGGGACACTCAAATGTAAGGCTTTCTGGCTGTAAAGTATATTGTAAGAGCTTAAGGAGCTGCTGTAGTATATGCAATTTTTTTGAACTTTGCTTCCTTTACTATTATTATTTTGTAGCTCATATCCTTAATTTTAATATTTTGCAGTAATTAACAAGAAAAAACAATTGTTTTAAAATCTTTTTTATTTAAGCAGGACATGCCAGTATCCAAAGCCTTAAAATATTCCTCTGTCTCAGTGCCAGTAACTAATAATATGCTTTCAGTGATGTTTTGTTGTTGCTCTTCCACTGAAGTGCACAGCAAAGGGGATGATAACAGTACTTTGTGATGGATACAGCACTGCTCACGTTCAGCTGCCAATTTTACTGCAATTTTTAAAATGCCTGCAACAGTTGAGCATTAGTGACATATAGCCACAATACTGGACACAGATTTCCAGATTATTCAGTTACTGTTCATTTTGTTGACTTAAAAATTATTTAAGGGTAGCTCAGTACTGATCTAGGGGTTTTTTTTTGTTGTTGTTGTTGGTTGGGTTTTTTTGTTTTGTTTTCATCTAGTTTGGTTTCATTTCATTACTTCTGTAATTGGTGACTAAGAGTAACGCGTGACACACTGGCTGTTTGTGAAAAAATCAGTAATCCTCGCAATCTCCAAACAAAATGCTGTGATTATCAGGTGAAGATTTATATTTAATGAATTGCATGTTTGAACTTGTAATGACAACTTGTTCTTCATCTAGTCCAGAGTTAAATTGCTTGTTGTCAGGAGCTTGAATGCAAATGTGGTGTACCTACAAGCCTTCTGTAAAGTAAGTTAGCATTGTTGCTTGTAGTTTTGCCTACTAGAAGGTCAGTTTATTTGTGTTCAAACAAGTTTTACATTTGTATGAATACCTAACTCTTAAATTTTAAAAAGTATATATGCTGTTCATATATACTTTATATGAAACGTATGTATGCTGTGCATATATGCATGCACACATATGCATACTGAGCATGTGTAGTTAATTATAGCCCTTAATTTGTGCAGGTGGAAGAGTTGTCACTTGTTTCTTGAAGAGCTGAGCCAAATATTATTTTGCAATAGGTTAGTCCTGTTAAGCAAGCACATCCTTCTCAGATTATTAGATACCAGTATACCAGTACTCCTGTGCAAGAGAAGGGCCTGGAGAGAGCTAAGGAGGCTGTGATGTACCTAAGTGTTTGCTATTGCAGAGGTGTATTGCCCAGGTAGCCTATGCATTGTGAAATCTTGCATTTCAAGAAACTATTGCTGCTTCCTCGTTATGCTTTGTGTCTAGTTTGCTGAAGAGAATGTGTGAAACTAATTAGTGTAGGTGTCTAGTGAAGTTGAACAGCAAGTGCAAGACCAATACGGTTCAGATGTACTGCTGAAAGTGTTAAACTTGGTGAGGTTGTAACAGTTGAGTATCTCAATTTCTTGTGTGAAGACTTGTACATTTAGCATTTTCCAGTATCCTAAATATTATGTTTAATTTTATGTGTTTACAACGTGTGGCTTTACATATCGGTTGTTTTTAAGTTTTTATTTTTACAGGGGAGTAAGCTGTAGCCAAGTAACTGCTATACCTCATACGCCACAAAAGAGTGCAGTAGTGTAATAGTGCGGATACTTAGCAGCTCCTCAATAAGGAGAGAGTGTCTTGTGGTGATCTGAGATGTAGCTAGTGTTGGGGTATGCAGGTTGAACACACTGAAAATTTACACAATGAAGTCTTTAACAGGTGAAACACTGACATTTTCAGATGGTTCACAAGGCTTGTATTAGAAAATGCTGATCACAGTGGTGGCCTTAAATGTTTGTTTAAACTTGTTGAATTTTTAAAATTTGTGACTTGGTAATAGATATAGAATTTTGCAAGTTATTTTTAACAAATGTTAAGGAACAGTACAGCTAGAGTCTCCAGTACAAATGGAGTGTGTGGATTTTTTTCCGTGTTGCTAATGGAATGTTAGTGTCTAGTTTAAAGCGTAGAAGTTCTAGTACGTTGGGATTTAGTTAATCCAGGGATCTAGCTGAAACAACCAAAATGTCGAAATACGTGTTAATGAAAAACGCAAAGCTAGCTGTTAGTTATGTATTGGGTCATGTATTTAGATTATTGGCAAATATAAGTTGAGTGTTACAACCTGTGTATATCTCTTCATAGAAATCAGTTAATGTACTCAATATTCTATGTGTTTGAAAAGCTGTCAAACTCTGAGAAACCAAATGCAGTGCTAGCTATTTTGACTTTTAAAGCTTTCCATCCCATATAGCTGCCTGCTACACAGCCTCTGAAATGCTTGAACAGGTATTATTATAAAATACTATGGGAAAGGGAAGGTTTGGGGTTGGAGCAGGACTGGTATGTGATGTAAAGAGCTGCCTGGATTAAATGTAACTGAAAGTGTTGGTTCCTGCTGCTGCTGCCATATTAGTAGTTCGTATGGTCATTAATGGTTTGGTAAGAGTTTCTGTGGATGCTAAGCCAGTATGAAGTTGCTCTTGTGTATGTTTTGCAGCCTGCAACTTGTTAATATTTGGTAGTTTCTACTGTAGTTTTCTGTTAAGTAAGTTAGTTTCTTCGTAAGTAGTGACCTTAACACATCATCTGTATTTCAGAGAGTTTGAAGTACAGCTGCTGTTTTCTGACATACTATACACTTCAGTGTTGATGCTTGTTTTATATAAAAGTAACATAAAGCAAGTATAAAAGTACTGATTTGTAGAATCACTCAGAATGTGAGAATCAGCTGAACATGCAGTACAAGAGCATACAGTTTGGGACAAGTCTGCATTCAGTACTTGCAGAATTATGACGTGTTTGTTCATTGTCTTCCTAATTCTATTGTTGCAATACTTGGTTTCTAAAATGGAGAGAATGTTCCGTCTTGGCACTGGATCCTCATGTTGTCTTAACTGTCATCTGTCTCCTTTTCTTCTGGAAGGAAGGAAGGGTGGAAGGAAGGAAGGAAGTGTGGAAGGATGAAATTGCAGATGAACTTTGGATCCAACTGCAGTGTTTAAAAGTGCACTTTGAGAAACGGGTACAGAGAATATGCTTTCTCTGTGAATATTTGATAAAGACATGGTGAAGAAGGGGGTTTATTTGGTGGTCATACTGAAGCTACTTTTGGTGGCTGGAGCAAGAACGAAGGCTTGCCTGGCCAATTGGAGGCAGCAAGTTTTAGAAAATAGTATGGTGGATTTGGATGTAGTTTTAGGCAGCTGCATTCACTCTTGTTTGACACTGGGCCACATATCTAATCCTGTGGTATTACTGCATTATCACCCAAGTACATGCTAATTGGGACAATGTAACATAAGGTTTCTGAATGTATTTAAAAAAATAACATGTCAGCTCTTTCAGCTGTTTATGACATCCCTGATGTGTTATTTTTATATAGCAGATGTAATGACAATAATTTCAAATTGATTAAAAAGTACATACATTCCTACCAGTAGCTGACTGTGCAGAATCTGTAATATCTTAATTTCAGTTTATTAAAACAGACTTAAATTGTTAATGTTTGGTCAGTAGCAGAGTAAAACCAACAACTAAGTCTTTTCAGTGAAATTCTTATAACCTGGTCTTACACTCTTCCTGTCTAAAATTAGGTATTACAACCTGAATGCCATCCTTCAAAGCTACAGAAATGTGGCATGTGGCTTGAATTCTGCATCTGAGGGAATGGTAGTTGGACAGAATACAACTCTCTGTATATTATTAACTGCTTGAAGTCTGTGTATTGATCAGAGAATGTTATTGTAGGATGATACGTTACTCAGATTTGACTCTTGTCCATATCCCAGGTGTCCATGTGACTACCGCTCTGGGCAGAATGTGCATCTTTCCCTTCTTTTGCTGTATTCGAGAAAAATTAACCTCTCCAATAAAAAAAAGTATTTTTGACATATAATACTAGGAACAATAAAATAATGCTAAGCTAACTTGAAAAAATTGTTTCTCTTACAGTGAAAATGTCCTGTTTGGAATGGGAAATCCTCTGCTGGATATCTGTGCCGTTGTGGACAAGGACTTCCTTGACAAGTAAGTTGTTGGGCGGTTTTGTTTTGGTTTTTTAATGTCAATTTTTGTTTTCAGAATGATGCCTATAAATAAATTGAGGACTATCTGCTTGTGTAATGCTAAGCTGGTGCTGATCTCTCGGGCATTTTGCCCTTATGCTGAAAGAAGCCAACTTTGTATCAGTCATTTGATTATTCTACTTATATAAAGCTGTTGTGATGGTGTCAGTGAAAAACATCAGTGTTTTAATGTGGTTTTGTCATTTCTGGCTTTCTATGAGTTATTCCACTCTCTTCGTGGCTTCTTGCAATCACGGAATCATAGAATGGTTTTGGTTGGAAGGCACCTCAGGCATAATCTAGTTCTAACCATCCTTCCATAGGCAGAGACACCTCTTGATAGACCAGGCTGACCAGGGTCCCATCCAACTTGGCCTTGAACATTTGCAGGGAAGGGGCATCCACAACCTCCCTGGGCAACCTGTTCTAGTACCTCACCACCTTCATAGCCTTTTTTTCTTGTAGCTTGAAATAATTTCCTCTTGTTCTGTCTCTATAGAGTCCCTTGTAAAAAGTCTCTCTCCAGCTTTCTTGTAGGGCCCCTGTTAAGGTAGTGGAAGGCTGTTGTAAGGTCTCTCCTTGGAGCCTTCTATTGTCCAGGCTGAACAGCCCCAATTCCTTCAGTCTGTCTTCACTGGAGAGATGCTCCAGTCCTCTGATCATCTCTGTGGCCCTTCTTTGAACTTGCTCCAACAGTTTCATGTTCTTTTTTCAGTTAGGGACTAGCATGCTGACATCATCAATGCCAGTAAGATGTAGGTAGCTCTTGTATGAACAAATGTGCTACTTAGATGTAGATTAACAACACATTCTTACTTCAGTGATGACTTTGGGGCAAGTACTCAATTTTTGTACTGCACCACAACAAGCAGTCCAAGTGTACTTTTTAAAAATACTCAGATTTATCAGTCAAGAACAGGACCACTTCTTATCATGTAGTGTATTATTGTGCTTAAGCCTAGTTGTTATGCTACCATCCACAGAATCATACCACTGAATCACTGTTTGCTTATTGCTTTTGACACTAAGCTACTTGTTCTGCAGTCTTTTCAAGAGGGGTAAAATACTGTTGCTCTTGTAAACCTTTCTTCATGAGCTTACTTTCTTCCAGTTACTGTTGCCACTTGGTTTCTCTTTGCCTGTGATCAGTAAGTTGATTTGCCTTTCAGCGTGCTCACAATGCTTTATTAAATTGTTAAAATACTGATTTTTTTCTTTCTAGAAATTGTTTCATTTGTTAATGGAAATACTAAATTGAAGAGTAAGTTTCACATAAACAAATAAAGAATAGGTCTAGATTTTTTTATTTGAGAATGTGTAGTGTCAGCTACAAGTCTTTTTTCTGCAACTTTTAATAATAGCAGCAGTTTGTTTGGTAATGGATATTTTATCACTCGGGTTTTATATAATGGCATGTTTAAGTGAGAGCCTGAATATTGCAAGCTGGAGGCAAAAGGCAAGAACGTAATGGAATATATCGGTCTCAGAAACACCTGGAACTTCAAATACTCTAGACATAAACTCAATTTCTGAAAAAGGAAATTATTCTGATAAAAGGCTCTACCTTACATTTCTACTGAAATAACTGGAAACTTACTGAACGTAAGTGTTGTCTGCACCCCCAACTAGTCCTTATAAATTGCCATGAAAGAGGTTATGTGATCTATATTGCTGCAGTGAAATCCTGCAGGAGCGCATTGTGCTTTTCACAGAACCTTGTGTGCTCTGCAGAATTTAAGTTGATTTAGAAGCAGAAATCCTGTGTACTCAAATCTGTGGTCTGTCAGAGAAGTTAAAATGTTTCCTGTAGCAGCATCTGTTCTGTGAGCATTTCTTTGCTGCCAAAGTACCTTTGTGGAGTATTGCATTATTTAAAGCAATAAGCAGTCCTCCAACAATAGTTTCACAGGGGACCTGCTGATATTGTGATAGCTCTGGTAATATCCTGAAAACAGAGAAGCTTCTCTGCTTTGTTCACATGTACCTGATTTTATTTCTAGCTCCTTGTTTGTGAGTGTATGCATAGTATTCCATTTAACAGACAAGCATGTTTCTACTCTAAGTGCAGCTACTGTTTTGCAATGCCTCCTGAAATTGGAATAAAATTCTACGTTTTCTTAGCTTCTAAAAGGAGATAAAATAGCAAATCCAGATATAGAGCAGCTGCTAGGATGAAGTTATCTATTTGAGTCTTCGGGGAGGTGGAAGAATATAGCTATATTAGGACTGTGAAGCATTTGTTGCAGAAATGGTTGGTAATACCAGCCTAGTCTCTCTTTCTTGTCAAATAAGATGTGCATCTATCTCTACCCACAGTGTCAGCTCTTGGTATCTTGACAGTGATCAAGTAACTCTGGAGTCAATGTCTCTCACCTCTTCGATGGGATGAATATGTTTAATGGTACCATCAGACCAGCTGGTACTTACTCTGACTTGAGAAGGTAGTTGAGTGATACAGGGAAAGAGTTTAGGTAAATGCCCATAAGAATTTTATACATTTGACTTTTTTACTGCTTCTGTTAGTTTATCCTTCTCTCCTGTGTAACCAGTTTTAAGAGTAAATAATTTTGTTTGGAAAGGTATTTGACTTGATGTTGCAAGTTTAATCAATGTGTATAAAATGAGAATATTGAAATGAGTTCTGCAGCTAGATTATTTTTGTAACTTCTATTAAGAAAAGGCAAATGAAAGCAGCATAAATTTGTGTAGAAAGTCTCAAATGGTCTTTTAAACAGTATTTAAGTGGCCAACAATCTCCATGTTATAAATTAACATGAAAAGGATTGCAGTCCTACCCTTGGCAGTTTGGAAGCAACTTGATGCCATATAATGCTGGCAGATTTGAGGAAATGAGCAGTTTTGGAGCTTTGGGTGGACATTATTGGGTTGTTAGCACATCCTTGTTACCTTTCTTTCAGGCTGGATTTTTATGTAATCTGGACTCCAAAGTTTTAAAGAATTTCCTAGACAATTTCTAAGATTAGGAGGACCTCTAAGAGAGGTGGTCTGAAATGGTATCATTATAGAACTTCACTGTGCCTATCTGAGCTTTTCAGACCACATCAGCAGTATGGCATTATCTGAGCCGGAGGAGTTTTGGCTTCAGTCAAGTGCATGTTTTCTGGGTCTTATTTCTTATCTTTCTTCAGAGAGGTAATCTGCAGAAGTCTTGGCAATGGTGACGGCGCTGCTGGAAGCTGATGATACCCAAACCTATTTCAGTTTGTGTTCACAGAGCTTGAAAGCAGTCTTGAAGTAAATATAATCATTTGTCTTTGTTTTTTTTAAGAGTATCTTAATGAAAGATATTCATTATTTCTTAATGAAAGAAATATCAGAAATGCCTTCTTTCCCCTGCTCCTAGAAGAGAGATATTTGCTGAAAGAGCAGTTAAAAAAGGATTGATGCTTTGTGGGTGAATTGCTAACTTCATCTACGCTGATCTGTGAAAGTAACTTTGCTAACAGATACTCATTAAAGCTTTTGGTGTATTTGGTTCTGCCTGAGTACATTTAACCAGAATGATTCCTTTACCTACCACATCTGAAACATTTTAGAATAGCTTAATCTACACTACATGTATTAAACTTAATGTGGGCACAGAAATTCTGATTAATGTGGCAAAAATGTTGTAAGACTCCACAGAAACTCAGTACTGCTGACTTCTAGCAGCAGACACTGGATTATTTACAGAAGTTAGGAGATAGCATCCGTTCCATTGCTTTCTTTTAGACCACTCTGTTTTACAAGTATTTAGTCTTTGACATTTATCTAACTACAGTTAATTTTTATACTGTAGAAATCCGATTATTACTGAATGGGCAAGTGTTTTCTTGCTGCTGTCCAACATTTAGGTCTGTGACTGCATAAGTTGAGGTGGAGGGAATCAATACTGACAAATTAATTTTGACAGAATTGTTATGCTAGTCTTGGAATTACTAAATAAGTGAAAACCTTGTAACTTCCCTAATTAGCCAGTGAGAAGGCAAGGAAAATGTTAGTGATTGCCAACCCGTATATTAGAACGTGTCTTGCAGTCCGTACTATTAAAAAGAGTGGAAGTATAGAGGAAATGATGATATATGTTCTGTCCCCCTTGGCTTCCCCTTGGTTTTTCATATCAAGGTTATGGATGCTTATTGCTTTTTTTGACTGATTTTTATGGGTTTTGATCAGAGCCATGTGAGGTATGTTTACTAGTCTGGATACTGAATGCCATTATATTTGTCACCTCCGGACTGATGATTTAATCACCATCATTATCAAGGATAACAAGTTGCTATTTGATTACTTATTGATTATCCAAGCACCTAAGTCTTTTTCTCTTTGTGTAGTTGTAAAAAATTCTTGGGATCTCCTGTAATGTGTTGCTGACTTGTCTGCAACACTGAAAGTGATTGGGTCATTACTGGAGATCCCAAGATGATTATTTCCCTTTCCTCACTGCAGAGAACAGTTGGAGAGTGCTGAATTAGTTAAGCACAAACTTCACTAATAGAGAGCAATATTGGTATCTGATGAATCAAAATTTTCTTGGTTGATGCTTTTTTAGTGCTTGTTGGGGTGAAAATGAAAAGGCTGTACATATCTCATCTTTTTTCCATTCTTCTGGGAATTTGGATAAATTAGGAAAGGCTTTGAAAAGTAGCTGAGATAAAAAGCATCTGCTTACTTGATTTAAAAGTACCTTGCTCTGCGTAGCTGTGGCTTTAGTGATTTCACCATGTGTTGTTCTCAACGTTTTCAGTCTCCCTTTGGTTTTACATCTTAACAGATGCCTTTATGACATCCCATAGCAAGTAAATTTAAACACTTAACTCTCTGAGTGGCTAAAAGCCTAAATATATTTTACACAATCAGATGTTATTCTTTGTCGGTTCACCAAACTCAGGTTTCAAGACAAGTCTTAAGGCTTTTGTGCAAAAGAAGCCTTTCTGCAAAATCACATGTTAGGCTGAACCTGAAGATGGAGAATGACAAGTGGTCATTCTGTACTAGGCGATTTCTAGATTGAAGAAAGCACAAGCTGATGATACGGACTTTACTGCCAGATTTAAGTGGGGAAGATGCTCTTCGCAATCTTCCAGTGTTTTAGTTTCGCTAATGTATTTACTTAGATTCTGTGTGCTTTATCAACCATCTGGGACAGATTTATGGGGTTTTGTAGTGCCTTGAATTGGGGATTGTGTTATCTGTCTGTACAGTGCTCTATTTATGTAATTTAGGTAATATGCTGTGTATTCTGCATATTGCTGTAAAAGTTGTCCTTGAAAACTTACGCCCTTTCTTTCTTTTTTTTAGAAGATAGCTTGTTCAATGATGTTCCATTGTTCAGTAATCCTTGTGGAAGATTGCTGCTAAAAGTATCTGTGCGTTGGCAGATTTGGCACAGCAGCTTTATTATTACTTTGTGGTTTTGAATTGTATCTGTAGAATTCAATATAACTTATTTCAAGGTCTGAATGTAGAAACATTGTTGAAACCATTGACCCAAAATGAATCTGCTGACTGCTGTTAAATTATAAAATCTTTAGTGTTCGCTTGCAAAAGCTGAGGGTGATGAAGGCTGTCTTACAGTGGCCCTCTCAGTACTCACATGCCTATAAATTTGTTCTATATATATATAAAAAGTATACTTATATAGAGAGATATATGCTATAAGTCCTGACAACATAGTTAGAGCTTTCTACAGGCGGCATAATTGTGGCTAGTGCATTTGGTTTAATGTGTAGTTTAAATGAACAAAAGATTTCAGTTAAGCCCAATTTGAAATAGGCTATTTGAAAAATCTACTCATGCAGTGACATAGGTTTGCATGAGGAGCTGTGGTGTTTTCCGGGTATACTGGACTTGAACCATGATTACAGAAGACCTTGTAACTACTGATTTAGCTATAAAAAGTATGCAAGATGTTCTTGAACAGGAGTGACTGGAAGGAGGAGTCTCGGCGGGGCTTTTAAACCGAGCCAGAGCAACGGGACTTGACTTCCCAGCCTGCCTTAGGAGTGGCCAGAAGGAGGAGTCTCGGCGGGGCCTGGCTTCCAGTATTTAAGGCCAAGAGCTTCTAGGGAGCCCGGTGACCAGGAGTAGGCAAACAGGATCGTAACTGGATTATAGAGAGGCAGTTTGCACAGGCAGGAGAAGCAGGTAGGGTTGCAGACACTGTTTTGTGTTGTTAGGTGGTGTTTCCTTCTGGCTTTCTATCTACTGTCCTTCCCCTTGTTAGCAATGGGTGGGGTTAAACGATTGAGGGCTAAAGCAGCTGCTGTGAGGGGTTCATTTGCCCAGACAATTCCCCTGACAATGGATGTGGCTGTTCAGACTCCTGGCTGTAGGGAATGCCTGAGTCTTGTGCCACTGCAGGAGGGCAGTGCCAAGAACACCTGCGTACGTTGTGAGCAGGTGA
>JAOXOE010031050.1:0-12350 GCA_028565055.1 Phoeniculus purpureus
GAGACTCCACAACCCCCCTGGGCAGCCCCTTCCAGTGCTCCATCACCCTCACTGGGAAGAAGTTCCTTCTGATATTTCTATGGAACCTCCTCTGTTCCAGCTCACACCCATCCCCTAGAGATGTGCTGCAGAGTAGGACAGTGGGGAAACAATCTCTTCTCTTTCACAGGGAAAGTCTACTCCTTGGATGAAAACTCCTCTCTGGGCAGTATTGATGCAGAGTATGACATGGGATCAGTTCAGAGGGATATGAAATTCCTGGAAGACCCTCCTTCCTTGAAGGAAATGGTGCTACCTAGCCAACAGGCACCCCGAGTGGCGCCTCCTTTCATAGGGCTGAGACCTGCCAACCCAGCCATGCAGGCACTCACCTCCCAGAAGAGAGAGAACCACAACCGCTCCCCCGTCAGCTTCCGCGAGGGGCGCAGGGCCTCCGACACATCCCTCACACAAGGTAATCGGAGCAGTGTCCTGGCACGAGCCTGGACAGGGGAGCGGAAGTACTTCGTACACAGAAGCATCGAGCCACCTTGCGGCTTGGTCTCGCCTCTGCCTGGCTAACCGGACACGAATGAACTGGTTTTCCTCTCTTCCAGGAATCGTAGCATTTAGACAGCACCTCCAGAACCTGGCCCGAACCAAAGGAATCCTGGAACTCAACAAAGTCCAGCTGCTGTATGAACAGATGGGATCAGAAGAAGAACCTCCTCTGACATCAACTCCTACCCAGTTGCAGGACCTCATTAATAGCCCTCCACAGGTATTTAACCCAGATGTCAAGTTCCATCTTCCAGGTGTTAATGCTTTGGGACACTTAAGGAGAGGACAAGGTTCTGGAGATGTGGGAAGAGCTAATTTATAGATAAAGTTCCCTCTTCTCTTTCCTGTTCACTGCAGACTAGACCTTTACTATCCTCACGGTGTCAGTGATGGTCTGAGACGACTGTGAAAGCCTTGTTGGCTTTCCAAACCCAACATTTTATTACTGCTTTCAATCCAAAGGGTGTTTTAGGTTTAACAAAGCCCAGCAACAACCTCCCTTGTTGGAGCTGGTCTGGTGTAATCGCAGGATGCGTGAAGAGCTGAGCGATAACAGCCTGATTTGCTTAGTGAAGCTTAAATGGCTCTGTCAGCTCCCAAGTTGGTCGTTTCACGTGAGAACAAGTGACAGCAAAGAGGAATGGGGTGTTTGTGCTAAACCCCAGCAATAAAATGGGCAGGGACCTCACGCTCCAGCTAAAGCCTTCTATTCCTAAAGCTCCAGCTGCTGCTGACTGCTGGAAGGCTCCAGTTCGGACACCAGCAGGGCTGACGCTTTCAGAAGGATCTCTGGCTGGATGCAGGCAGTGCTCATGGTATTGTCCTGATGACAGTTCACTGCCCTGTCAGCACTCTGCAGCTTGCTAGAGAAGCCCGTGCTGTTGTTTCCTCTTTCCATGGCTATTGAAAGCTGGTGGCCTTCTGTTTTGAGGCTGAAATGAGCTGCACAAAAGCACATTTGCAGTTTGGGTGGTTTTTCTGAGCCTCTACATTTACTGTTTCAGAGGGCAAGTCAGACAGTTTGTGTAATGCTGGGTGAGTTACAGAGCTAAGCCCTTGGCATTTCGGCAGCACAGATAGTTCAAAGCTTTGTCATGTCAGCTCCTCGCCGCCAGTGAAAGTGGTGAGTGAGACCAGAGACCGGTCCTGTGTGTCAGCTCTGAAACCTCTGACAGGGGAAATCCTTAAAGAAAGGGTTGAGGCAGAAAAGCCTTTTGTGGGGATGAAACTTGTTCCTCTTCTCTCCACAGGAGGAAGCATCTCAGCAGCAGCAGGAAGCTGCATCTGCTTTCCCTAATGGTGCACGTCCCCCCTCGTTATCCAGACGGCAGAGCTTAGAAACCCAGTACTTGCAGCACAGGCTCCAGGTACCACACACCTCCCCTCCAGCTGCTGTTACTACCGGGCAGAGCAGCCTTTTAGATCTCAGTAGTCAGGAAAAATCAGGCAAAATGTGCAGAAAACAGCTGAATTTGATGCTATAGCTGTCTTTGCCTTGTTAGACACTGACCCTAGTTAATGCAGAGAGTGTCCTGCACCCGTGCTCTTTTCCTACGCAGTCTCTTACTCCATTACTGTGTATTTGAAGCAACTGCTAGTAAACACCTCTGACCTGCATTGCACCCCGTAAAAGTTACCCATCGGCATCTGCTGCTCCATGTCTGGCCCCCCCGGGGCTGTTTGCTGTTTCTCTCTTCCTCCTCCTCCCCTTTTTCTAACCCAATTTTCCTACATAGTTGAGTTTATAAAAGACATCAGTTGATAAGACACTGCTTTTTGCCAGCCAGCAGCTCCTCTTTCACGTTGGAAAAAATATTTCTATGGACTCTAATGGTCCAATTCATCATGCAAAGATGCTCTTTGTCTAAGGGTTAGAAGCCAATAAGCAGCAGCGGCTGTGGTTGGAGATAGCAGCTCTGCTGACGGCTGCAGAATCGGAGCTGGGCAGTCGCACTGCTGCAGGGGTAGACAGTCTCCTTTCACTTGTTTTCTGGACCAATGCTGAAGTGCAGTGGGATTTGTAACTGCACTGCTTCTCTTGCAGAAACCCACCCTGCTCTCCAAAGCTCAGAACGCTTGCCAGCTGTACTGCAAAGAATTGCCCCGGAGTCTAGAGCAGCAGTTACAGGAGCACAGGTAAGAAGCTCTCAAACCACTTGGTCTAGGTGATCCTGCTCTGGCCAGGGGGATTGACAGAGCACTGGAAGGGGCTGCCCAGGGTGGGTTGTGGAGTCTCCTTCTCTGGAGACGTTCAAAACCCACCTGGACACGTTCCTGTGTGACTTGGTCAAGGTGATCTTACACTGGACTAGACGATCTTTCAAGGTCCCTTCCAGTCCCTGATGTTCTGTGATAAGTTGGTGTTACTCTCAAGTAATCAAAGAACCAGAACAGTCTTTATCCATTCAGAAGTTCCTTAAAAAACAAAACCTCTCTTGGAAATTTGTAAAGACAGAGCCCTTCTTTTAAAAGAGGGTCAGCGGTCCTGCCTCTGTGCTGAGAGTTCTTTATCAGCTCGTGCAGCTGTCCTGCCTCTGTGCTGCTGGGGTGCAGGTAAGCTGCAGCTGCCTGCAGGCTTCATGTAGTGCTGATGGGCTACCCTGCTACTTAAATAGTTGTCCTTGATTTCCTTCTCATCCTCGCAACTACCCACTGCTTCTAACCTACATCCTGCGGGACTTACTGTAAGCCCCACCATGGACTGTGCATTTCTGCCTGCTGGGAAGCCCTGTGGTCAGTGAGGTATTTCCTGCCTTGAGGAGGTTTTAAAATAAAGCAACTCTTTGTTGTCCCCTCAGATCAGGTTAGAAGTGACCCAGCTCTGAAAAGGTTGGGGAAGAGATCTCAAGTGTCTCCTTATAGCTGTTAGAGCAAACAAGATCCTTAATTGCCAAGGTAAAGCTTGGAAGCTCTTTTAGCTCGTTGTTTGGTAATTGTCAAACAAGGAGTCAGCAGGAGAGATACTGGAGCCAGTTACTGAGGTTTGCAAATCAGAAAGAGAATAATTAGGGATTGGAAGGGACCTCAGAAGATCATCCAGTCCAATCCCCCTGCCACAGCAGGATCACCTAGACCCAGTCACACAGGAACATCTCCAGGTGGGTTTTAAACATCTCCAGAGGAGACTCCACAACCCCCCTGGGCAGCCCATTCCAGGGCTCTGTTACCCTCACTGTGAAGAAGTTCCTTCTCAGATTGGTGTGGAACCTCCTCTGTTCCAGCTAAAGTCTAGAACAAAAAGACTAAGGAACAGAGGTGTAAAACTGCTCCCTGGTTTCATGACATCACAGCATCTGCAATTACTTTTTAGCTCATGGCCACTTCTGACAGCTGTGGGGTTAATAAATCCCAACCAAAACATAACTGATAGTATTG
Organism: Phoeniculus purpureus; assembly: GCA_028565055.1. NCBI lineage: Eukaryota > Metazoa > Chordata > Aves > Bucerotiformes > Phoeniculidae > Phoeniculus > Phoeniculus purpureus. Next base: position 3,916 of record JAOXOE010031050.1, read on the forward strand.
AGAGCAGCTTGGTAAACTTTAAGAACAGGAGATCTGCATGGAGAAACAAATGGGTAAGCAGTAGATTAATTGTCTGACTGTTCTCAGCCTGCGTCAGGAGCAGCTTTCCTCTTTGGGAACGGGCTGGCAGGAGCCTTTCGCTTTGTCCCATCACAGAATTTGCCAAAGGTAGCCACAACCTCTGCAGTGTGTTGCAAATTCCCACTGTTTGGAAAGAGTCAAAACCATGGATTTGAACCAGTATAAGGTGGGGATCAACCTATCAGAGTGCAGTGTAGGAGAAAGGGACCCTGGGGGTCCTGGTGGCCAGCAGGAAGGCCAAGAGCCAGCAATGGGCCCTTGTGGCCAAGAAGGCCAACAGCATCCTGGGGTGAATTAGAAGTGGGGTCGTTAAGCAGATGAGAGAGGTTCTCCTCTCCCTCTGCTCTGCCCTGGTGAAACCACACCTGGAACAGTGTGTCCAGTTCTGGGCCACTCAGTTCCAGAAGGACACAGAGCTGCTGGAGAGAGCCCAGCGCAGAGCCACAGGGATGGTGAAGGGAGGGGAGCATCTCCTCAATGAGGACAGGCTGAGGGAGCTGGGTCTTTTCAGCTTGGAAAAAAGGAGCCTGAGGGGTGACCCCATGAATGTTGATCAGTATGGAAAGGATGGGTGTCAGGAGGATGGAGCCGGGCTCTGCTCAGGGGCACCCAATGCTACGACAAGGAACGGAGCTGGAACGGAGGAGGTTCCACAGTGTGAGAAGGACCTTCTTCATGGTGAGGGTGACAGAGCCCAGGAAGGGGCTGCCCAGGGGGGTTGTGGAGTCTCCTTCTCTGGAGACGTTTCAAACCCACCTGGCCATGTTCCTGTGTGACTAGGTCTAGGGGATCCTGCTGTGGCGGGGGGATTGGACTAGAGGATCTTTTGAGGGCCCTTCTAATCCCTAATGTTCTGCAATTCTGTGGTGAGTACCTTTACACCTAAGAGAAAGAGAGCTTGGATACTTTACTGATCACTAAGCTGCACTGGAAAGGGTTGTACTTGGTAACCAGTGAAATCATTATTTCTGGGTGGGATTTTAGGTAAAATATAAACTACACAGACACTATGCCAGTGTGTTGGTGGTGTTAAATCATAGTTGTGTGTATCTGTGTGCTCAGATTTCAGACTACACCATGCTGCCAGATACCGCTGCGCTGTCTGAGCAACTGCGAGTCTGTCTGCAAGAAGGGGATGAGAACCCGAGAGACTTCACGAAGCTGTTTGATACAACCCTTTATCAGTTAGATACATCTGCTCTCCCTTCAGTTATCAAGTCAGCAGATGTTCTTTATTTATTTCTTCCTTCCATTGTGCGTTTTTGCTGGTGCTTAACCCTGTCTGTTTGGGAGTAGCAGGCAGCGTTGTGGGTGGGGATGCACCAGCAGTGCTGGTACAATGTGACAGGGATATTCTTCTCTTACTTCTTGACTTAGCTGTAGTTTCTGACACACATTCTCCTTTTATTGCTGAGATAGTGAACTGATGCTTTTAGCAGAACATTCTGCAGTGGTGCTGGGTACTTTCTGGAGTGAGAGCTGGTTGTTTTCCCACTTTTGAAATACTTGGCATTTCCTGAAGCTGCATTTCATTCATCTTAGCATTTCCCAATGTCTTGAGCTTTATCTACTACTCAGTTTTACCAGCTCAGTTTTCCTAGCAGCTTTGTCCCTGTGTTAACTCAGACCATGTGTGAATATGTGGAATAGTAGCAGATTCCATGAAACGTCACCCTGTATTTCTTGCATTTAGGTGTGAACTCACAGTGGGATCTCCCTTCTGAGCTGATGACAAATAACATTGTGAAATAGTTTTTGGTTATGAACTTCCTGAAAAAACCTTTTAGAAACCCCAAGTCTGCTCTTGTTGAACTGAATCACTTTGTCCTCATGTGTGTTCATCCTTTAGAAGCTGCTTGAAGAAGTGAGGTCTGACTTTCAAGGCCAGATTGGATGGGGCCCTGAGTAACCTTATCTAGTGAAGGTGTCCCTGTCTGTGCAGAGGAGTTGGAACTAGATGATCTTTAAGGTCCCTTCCAACCCTAGCTAGTCTATAATTCTTTCTATCTTCTTTGTATATCCATCTGTCAGGGTCTTCTCTGCAGTTTGCTAACTGTATAAGTCAGTTATTACCAATTCATAGTTCTTTGGGGCCCTTCTAAAAATCAGACATCCGATTTTTTTTTTATGCCACAGCTGTGCGTAATGTTGACCCTGGTGTCTTCAGAAGGATTAATCTTTATAGTTTACAGGTGGAAATGGTTGTTGCGTCATTTCTCTCATACTTTACCTTTCTCTGTGCTGCAGAGCCTATGAACAACTGAACGTAAAGCATGAATCCCTCCAACTCATTCAGCCTGAATTTGAGACTCCACTCCCTGCCTTCCAGCCAGCAGTGAGTAATCTCTTTGCTTAAACAACACATGGAGAATCTTCTCCTGTGTAAAACTTCTGTGTGTCATTCCCATAGCTGTTTTGAAGTCAGAAAAACCAAAGGAGTGAGAAGTGCTGTTGTAGTAATTAATCAGTTAAGAGGGAGTGCCAGTGAGGTGCTGGTCCAACCTCTGCTCTCATGACACAAGGTGGTATTTCAGAAGTGGTGGTGGAAGTGACGCACTGGTTGCTGCCAGTCTGTCCCACCCTCCTTCCATCTTCTGTGTCCTTTGGGGAAGGAGAAAGCGCAGTGATGGCCTTTTACAGAAAGGGCTGGCCAGACTTCTAGCTGCAGAGATTTGGGTTGACAGCAACATGAGCTCTGGCAGTGACAAACATACCTTGAAAAGTTTGAGTTTTGCCATCATAGCTTCATCCTCTGCCTTGACCACCAAGGAAACGTTATTGGGATCCTTACAGCTGCAGGAGGGCAACTGAAAGTGTTTCCTGCACTGCTCTTCAAAAACGCAAGTCCAGGCTGTGGTGCAGGCGGTGACTGCAGGAGAAACAAAATGCTTCTACCAGTACTGGGGTGAATATGTTTCCACAGTGAGCTGTTATTCTGAGCTTAGGACTGTGAGTACCTCAGATGTCGCCTGGTTGCTCCTGGTTTTTCATGGAGCAAAACTGAAAAGCAGCTGCCAATGCAGTGTGTCTGGGTGTGATGCCTGGCAAACTTGTAACTCTGACTTGTGGGTGCAGAGGAGGGCAATGAAGCTGGTAAATGGCCTGGAGAATCAATCTAATGAAGAGAGATGGAGAGAGTTGGGACTGTTTAGTTTGAGGAAGAGAAGGCTAAGGGGAGACCTCATCACTCTCTACAACTATCTGAAAGGACACTGTGGAGATGTTGGTGCTGGTCTCTTCTCACGGGTGATTAATAACAGAAGCAGAGGGAAGGGCTTCAAGCTTCAGCAGGGAGGGTTAGACTGGACATCAGGAAGAAATTCTTCCTGGAGAGAGTGGTCAGGCACTGGGATGGGCTGCCCAGGGTGGTGGTTGAGTCTCCATCCCTGGATGGGTTTAAAAGATGTTTAAAGATTGTGTTGGGAGATCTGGTTTACAGGTGAACTTGTAGAATACGGTTACGGGTTGTACTCCATGATCCCAAGGGTCTTTTCCAACCTGAATGATTCTATGATAAACTCTTCTGGGCTATTTGGGTTATTTTTTACAAAATGTAGTTTTTGAAGAGGTGGCCCTTTGTACCTTTGGATTTGCCTTGGACTTTATGAAAGGCTTCTTCAAGCCCAGTCTAATTCCAAACCTACTTTCTTAGAGATCTGTACAGTAGAATAGAAATATGTGGCCATAAACCATGTTAATTCTTCTCTTCAAGGTTTTTCCTCCTGCTTTCAGAGAATTACCTGCTCCCCCTCTGGAGCTGTTTGATTTGGATGAAATATTTTCCTCCGAGAAGGCTCGTCTAGCAGAGATCACAAATAAATGTGAGTGGAGCAGAGCAGACTGATTGTTTACACTTTTATGTATAGAAAGCTTTGAAGTGAAAATGTTAAGCTTATTCTAAACAGACCTTCAATTTAAAAGGGAAGAGAAAGTAGTAGCTGGGGGGGGGTACATTGTGTAGTACATGCCATGGCTAGTCCCCTGGGCTTAGTAACGGGATTTAACCTTCCAGAGAGGCAGCAACACTTGGGGATGGGTGGAACAGTTTGCCTGGCTGCTACACATCTGTGTGGTGTTCACCTGCCTTCCCTGGGGTACTGCTTTAGGTACTGATGATGATCTGGAGTTCTACGTTCGGAAATGCGGTGATATCCTAGGAGTAGCAAGTAAACTCCCAAAGGAGAAGCAAGATGCCAAACATATCCTGGAGTACATCTTCTTCCAAGTGGTTGAGTTTAAGAAACTGAACCAGGTATGTTTAGTAACAGAACTACAAGCAAATAGTTGGTAGTATCAGCCCTGGGGCTGAGCTGCTGTTGTACAAGCTACACTAGTCACCCACATGTGTTATGGTGTTTGTTGTATAATAAATTAGAACACTGAGGTGTGACCCAGAATACAGAATCCCAGAATAATTGAGGCTGGAAAAGTCCTCTGAGCTAGTCAAGCCCAGACCAGAACTTAACATCAGCACAGCGGCCACACCAGGGCACTAAGAGCCACAGCCAGTCTGTCCTTCAACACCTCCAGCGATGGGGACTCCCCCACTGCCCTGGGCAGTCCATTGTAGGCTCTGATCACCCTTTCCATGAGGAGGGGCTTCCTAACAGTCCCCTGGTGCAGCTTCAGTAGCTGCCCTCCAGGTCCTGCTGCTGGTTGCCTGTGACAAGAGCCTGACCCCCACCTGACTACAACCTCCCTTCAGGGAGCTGGAGAGAGGAAGAAGGGTGCCCCCTCAGTCTCCTCCAGGCTAAACACCCCCAGCTCCCCCAGCCTCTCCTCATCAGCCTTTCCCTCCAGTTCCTTCCCCAGCCTCATTGTTCTTCTGGACCTGCTGCAGCCCCTCAATCTCTTCCTTGAATTGAGGGGCCCAGGCTGTTAATCTGACAGACTGTGTAGCGCTCGATTTATTAAGTCCTTCATTTATTTTAATTGGGGGATTAATAGATTCAAGTGTAATGTTGGTAGTTTCAGCTAAATCAAACTCATTCATGGTACCTTGCGTGCCACTGTGTGGCCTCATGAGTGCTCACAGTGCTTGCTAATGCTATGAGGTGGATGTGAAACCTGTGTTGAAATAAGTCTTGTCTTTTTTTCTCCTCTCATCTAAGGAACACGATACCGACACAAGCGAAGCTGGATTCCAGAATGGTAATTGAGACTCAGTTTGCAATGGACCCTTGAGTAACAACATACTTTTCCCTTTTTTTGGGGGGTGTTTTTCAACCTCTGAGCCCGGTTTATTGGTCAGGACCCTCTCATGTGTGTAGTAGTTTGGATACTTAATGCCTTTTGAGGAAGGGCTTGTGTTTTGCAAATGCTTCCCAAATAGCTTTCTATTTTTTTACTTCTTTATTGAAGCTTGAATTTTGTAATATATGCTAAAAAATAATTGGGCTTAGACCTTCTTTTTGACTCCAGTCTTTATTTTACTGCAATAGGGAGGTATTAGAGTGCACTGTCAGCAAGTTTGCTGATGACACAAAGGTGGGAGGAGTAGCCATCAATACCCCAGCAGGTTGTGCTGCCCTTTGGCACGACCTGGACAGCTGGAGAGCTGGGCAGGGAGACACTGAATGAACTATAACAAGGGCAGTGTAGAGGCTGGCACCTGGGCAAGAACAACCCTGGGTACCAGTATAGGGTGGGGACTGACCTGTTGAAGAGCAGCTTAGGAGAAAGGGTCCTGGTGCCCAGCTGGATGGCCAGGAGCCAGCCATGTGCCCTTGTGGCCAATGGCATCCTGGGGTGGATCAGAAAGGGGGGTGGTTAGTAGATGGAGAGAGGTTCTCCTCCCCCTCTACTGGGCCAGTGAGTTGAGCTTTAGCAGCAGTGGTTAAAGCTCTGCTTACACTGCAGCTAGGCCTTGTTCACAGCAGCGTGTTGGGTGGTTTTGGTTTCATGTATTTTTGTTGATGGACATGCTTGTGTTTGTCACACAGACAGTGCTTTGTACATTCCAGATACAGGTTTACACAATAAGCCAGTTCCTTCCTTGGCAGTACCAACACTGTGGCTGAAGAGAACAGCGTGTTACTCTTTCTAAGGTCAGAGCAGGTTTGTGCTGGTCAGCAGTGTTTACACTTCAAACTTCCTGGGCCCTTTTCCTGTGTTTTGTCACCCGTTCCTGAAGTTGTAGCATGGTTTAGGAGAAAGTCCTGTGAGGGGTGTGGTAAGTAGATGGAGAGAAGTTTTCCTCCGCCTCTACTCTGCCCTGGTGAGACCATAGGTGGAAGAGCGTGTCCAGCTCTGGGCCCCTCAGTTTCAGAAGGACACAGAGCTGCTGGAGAGAGTCCAGCACAGAGCCACAGAGATGATGGAGTGGAGCATCTCCCTGCTGAGGAAAGGCTGAGGGAGCTGGGGCTCTTGACCTTGGAGAAAAGGAGACTGAGGGGTGACCCCATGGATGCTGATAAATATGTGAAGGAAGGATGGATGGAGCCAGGCTCTGCTCAGTGGTACCCTATGATAGGACAAAGGGAAAGGGCAAGGGGTGTGAGCTGAAACAGAGGAGGTTCCACATCAATACATGCTCCAAAACAAAGGTGGTCTTCTCTCAAATTACTAATGATAGGATGAGGGGAAATGGCCTCAAGTTGCGTCAGGGAAGGTTTAGATTGGATCTTAGGAAGAAGTTCTTCGCTGAGAGAGTGGTTGGGCGCTAGAACAGGCTGCCTAGGGAGGTGGTGGAGTCACTGTCCCTGGAGGTGTTTAGAAACTGAGTAGCTCTAGCACTTGAGGCCATGGTGCAGGGGTTAGGGAACTGTTGGGATGAGGGCTGGACGTGATGTTCCTGAAGGTCCTTTTGAGCCGTGGTGATTCTGTAGCATCAAGGTGAGAGGGTGACGCCGACTGAGGGAGGTTGTTTTGCAGACACAGACCAAAGAGCTGGTTTCCCCCTCCAGGGAAAGTTGGTTCTGTCGTTGGGTTCTGTGAGATGCTAAGTCAGTCAAGTTTCAGTACAGTTTGATCTTTCATTTGATGAACTGGAGTTACACTGGTATCGTGTGAAACCCAGCAGTAGCCTGAGTACAGAGATGTTTGCTCCAGATGTTCTTGCAGGGGGGAGATGGAAAATAACCACAAGAGCAAACGAAGTCAATGGGATCTGGCAGTGACTGGTGTCACTGTGCCTGTGGGTGAAGCTGGGTCTCTCATGAGCTTCTGGTTTCAGAGACCAAGTGGGTGGGAAACACCAGGGTAGCAAATAGGGCAGGATTTGGGGAGTGAGGGGATTCCAAGGAAGCTTCCAAGTGGGATATTCTGTTATGCAAATTCCTGGTTCTCCCTACAGCCCTTTCTAATACTTCTTGATGATCCTGTAGACAAGACCTCTCACTATTCCATTTGAAATAGAGCCCCTCTGTGCTTGTGAGGCTCATTCCAAAGCCACATGGCTGCTGGGGCTGGACCACTGGTATCCCAGGGGGTGTCCTGGTCCTTTGCCACTTGTAAGACCAGGAGATCAGATGGTGTTTTTTGGAGTCTTTTCTTCTTTCCTCCTCTCTGCTTGGAAGTTCTTGTTGTTCAGATGTTAAACAGTGAACTGCCAAAGTTTCCTGAGCACAGTGGGGTCTTTGGGGGGTGCTCGTGCCCCCTCTCCTGTGCTACAGCAGATTTGATTTGCCTTACACACATGAATGTAGATGGGTTTGGGTCGCAGGTGCTGTCGCCGGAGCTGCTTGGTTGCACAAGTGCTGTGCGCAGTGACTCTTGCTGCCAGCAAGGCTCCTGCCTGCAGTTCACAGCAAAGACTCCAAATACCTCCAAATTCCTGCAGTCACAGTCCAAATCCTTTCCTCATATGCTGGTGGCCATGCATGGACCCACCCTGAAATCCTGAGGTGTGACTGCAGCTCGTACAAGCGTACCTGAGCGAGCTCTGAGCTCAGTGTTAACAGCTCGGTCAGTGACGGAGAGAGGAGCTCAGCACAGAATTCACTCAGGATCTTCAGGAGGTTCCCCAGCCTGTGCAGGATCCAGAGTATCTGCAGATCCACAGCTTATTGCTATCGGCACCACGCAGGTCCGGCTGTCAGTTGTGATAACACCCTTGGACTGCAGCACAAATACCTTCGTAGCTGGCATCTTCTCCCCTGTGACGGTCGCTCTGGTGCAGTCAGCTGTTCCAAAGTCCATCCAGAGGGGTGTGAGCTGAGGGACAAGGGTCGTCTCTGTGCAAACACTCAGAGCAGGTGGTCCCCGGGGCTACAGAAAAATATTTGTGTGTGAAGTTGGTGACACAGGCAGCGTTTCCCAGCTCCTCAGCTAAGAGCAGTGTAGAGTCTGGCATCTGGGCAAGAACAACCCCAGGTACCAGTACAGGTTGGGGACTGACCTGTTGGAGAGCAGTG
>JAOXOE010031051.1:0-12346 GCA_028565055.1 Phoeniculus purpureus
GCTGAGCAGACACTCTGTGCCCTCATCTATGTCATTGATGAAGATGTTGAACAAGACCGGCCCCAGCACCGATCCCTAGGGGACACCACCAGTCCCCATCGTTGGATGTGTTTAAAGGTCATTCAGATGCAGTTGCAGGGAGGGATATGGCTTAGGGGTGAACTTTGTAGAGCAGGGTTGATGGTTAGACTCAATGATCCCAAGGGTCTTTTCCAACCTGAATGATTCTATGATTTCAAATTCATGTCAGCTTTCTGTGAAGGAGTGTGGTGGTGAGGCGCAGCAGCAATGGATTTGGAAGGAGGACACTTTTATGTCTTACATCTTGTATTAATGGGAATTTATTGTATAGCCTATATTTCACATGTTCTTGTATTTATGGTCTTATTGGGATGGAAATGACTGGAGAAATGCTGTGAGAGATCAAGAGATCAAAGTCAGTAATCAGTGGGGATCTGATTTCAGCAATTTTTCTCGGCACTGGAGTCATCTTGTTACTGACCTGGGCATTTCCTTGGCTTTCAAACAGTATGAACAGCCCTCTTAGACGAAGCACAGCATTTTGAGATAAACCTTCTCAAGTCATCGCTATCTTTCTGTCTCTTTTTCTCTGTGTATCGTAGAGGTACAGTTTATTCTTCAGAAAGCAGCTACTTCTTCAACCTTCTGAAGAACTGGCTTGTGTCTGCTTTTGTTGCACTGACTTGCAGTGCTGATACCTCTGTAATTTTATCTGCAAGATAAAGCCCTTCTATACCATAATGTGACACTGTTATTGCAGATAAACTTCTCTGAGACAGAAGTTTGCGTTTCTGTGTGGTTTTCTCTTTGCACAACTTAGGCCTGTCTGTGACAAGATTGAATTGACACAGCAAAAGCCTTGATTTGGTGGGAGATGGGGTATTTACCAGCTTCTTCATGTGACCTCGGGAATAGCATTGGTAAGTCTTCAGGAGTAAGTAGTCAAACACCATGTAGGTACTTCGGCTTGATGATCTCAGAGGTCTCTTCCATCCCTAATGGCTCTGGTTTGGTTTTGTCTATATTTCATGTTGTCACTTATTTTTAATATGGGTTAGTACCAGTGGCTAATTCTGTAACTGCTGAAAGGAAAAGGAGCAAAGAGATGAATTTGCTGTTCTACAATAAAGCAAAATCCTACAGAAGTCAGAAAGAAGAGTCTAGTTGGAGGCCTGTATCTAGTGGAGTCCCCCAAGGATCGGTGCTGGCACTGGTACTAATCAATGTATTCATTAATGAGGTGGATGAGGGAACAAAGGGCACTGCCAGCAAGTTTGCTGATGACACAGAGCTGTGAGGAGTGTCCAGTACTCCAGCAGGCTGGGCTGCCATTCAGTGAGACCTGGACAGGCTGGAGAGCTGGAAGGGGAGGTGTTGAATGAGCTATAACAAGGGCAATGTAGAGTCATGAAAATTATAAGTCAGAGATATATTTATCAGAAGTGGGAAAGGGCAAGGATCCAACAGCAGGTAGGAGGAGATGAGGACTGGGATGGGGCAAAGCTAAGAGTACAGAAGAAGCTTCACTTGGTTGTGGATGCACTGCCACAGCAGTGTGGTTGTCTAGGTCTGCAGAAGGTTGCGGTTTCCCAGGGTCTCGCTGCTTCCAGTAATTTGAACTCTCGTGGCAGAAAAGGCTTTCTCTTCGTACCACAGGAATGGCAACCAGTGACTGGTTTCAGTTCCTTCGTTAGCCGGGTGGCAGGTCAGGATGTTCCTGCAGTACCAGTGAGTCTTAGCAGCACAGCAGGGTGCCTAGTGATGGTATTTGGGGGATGGCAAGTTTCTACTGGAAACGTCAACCATGTAGTGCAAACCCTGACATGGGGAAGGCACTGTGAGGGGCGCACATGAAGCCTGTTGCAGTCCCCAGAATGAATGACCTGTGGTACTGAGCTTCCTCCCCGTCCCTGCTGCAGTAGAGCTTCTGAATATACAACCGTGTCCTGGAAATCCTCTGCTGTGGCAGTAAGCAGAAGGTCTGTAACAGAGGCAAGAGTGTGAAGGACAGACTTGGGGTGGACACCTGTTAGGCGGTTAACTCTTGCTGCTCATAGGACAGAGTCCCAGGCTGTATGGCATTGGAAAGGTCCTCCAAAGGGCATCTAGTCCAATCCCCCCTACAGCAAGCAGGGGCATCTCCAACTAGAACAGATTGCCCAGAGCCCCATCCAGCCTGACCTTGAATGGCTCCAGGGATGGGACCTCCACCACCTCTCTGGGCAGCCTGTTCCAGGGTTCCCCCACCCTCAGATTCAGCAACTCTTTCCTGACCTCACTCTGCCCTTTTCCAGCTTCAAAACAGGACCCCTCATCTGATGATAACTGAAGTCAAGAGTTACACTGCCCATTCCTGGAGAGCAGGAGTCTATTCCCAGCTGAGGAGAGCTGATGTCTCATATCATGTGTGGGGGCACAGGTAATGTATCTGACCGACCACCTACAATCTACCGGCTCATCCCCACCACACAGAGCATTCACTTGACTACTGGGATCTGATGAGCCACAATCAATCATCTCTCTTGGATGGTTCTGCTGAGCTAAATGGGACAAGCTCTCTCTGGTTCTTGCTGGTGGCTGTCTTTAATAGGAGCAGCCTCCTCTTGGGGTTTATGTGGCATTAATTGTGCAGGTCCCATTAGTGTTAATGGAGTTCCACACCTGAAGTCCTGTGTGTGGAGATGAGGCTGTAAATCCTGGGTTACAACCTCATTAAAGTTGTTTACTTCGTGAGTAACAGCTCTTTGCCACCGGGATCGGTACCTTGAATTCATTGCTTTGTTTGTCCTTTTGAATGGAGCCTCCTCAACTCAAGACCATCACTGCCTCTTCCGGGCCATGCCCTCACCCATCCTTTTCTCCATCTCCGTTGCTCAGCGTGGCAGAAAAGCCAGACCCCATCTCCTGATGGTTACAGGGACACTGGTGTGGAGAACTTTATTTCAGTCTCTTAGTGCTGCTGGGCTCTGCTGTTTGCTGCTGCTTTTGGGGTTCTCTGCACTTCCCCAGGGGCAGTGAGCGCAGGGTGCAGCAGCAGCTGAGCTGGGGCTGGGGGTACCTGTGTGAGCGCTGTGAGGAATGAGCTCTGTGGCACATGGAGAAAAGGCTCTTGGGTGAAAGCAGGGGAGAAAGAGACTGGGTCCTGCAGAACTGCAGGGAGCACACTTTCCTGAAGAACATGTGCTGATGGGGTCCCCAGGTGTCAAAACTGGACTCAGCTGAAGTGTTTCGGAGAAGAGGTGGATTATGAGGGCGGAGGGGGCTGCACCTGTCCCATAGGAGGAGAAACCTCTCACAAGTAAGTCTCTCCTCTCTTGTAGCCACCTTATGGAGCTGGATTCCCCTGTCTTCTGCTATCTTGTGGTCCTTTCTGCCCTGAACCCCATTTGTCCACAACGAGTGATCTATACAGGAAGAAGAGGGGCTTTTCTAATCCCTCACAAACAGCAGAGGGCAAAACCCACAAGTCCTTAGTGAGCTTTATTGGTTTTGTTTTCTCAGCACAAGTCGTTTTGTTCAGGCTGACCATGAGGAGCTTTGTCATCTCCAGGGGTTCTTGCAGCAGTTCATGAGGTAAGTGCCCCTGGGCAGCCTGTTCCAACCCCTGAACACTCCGTCAGGGAAGAGATTTCTCCTGAAGTCCAACCTAAACCTCCCCTAGCACCATCTGAGGGCTTTTCCTCTTGTCCTGTCGCTGGTGACTGGGGAGAAGAGACACTGAGATGCCCAGACTTTTCCAGCTATAAAATACGAAACGAAATCACAGCACCCTTCTGTGCTGCAGCTCCTGACTGTGAGCTCTTTATCAGCTTTAGGAGGAGACCTTCCCCTCCACATGCACCTTCCCTTTTCAGTATGCAACTCGCTGAGTTAATTCGCAAGGGCAGCTGCTGGGGTTTGAAGCACCTCATTGGAAATAGATCCAGGCTGCAGCAGGTACTGAACTCCATGTTGTACTTCAAAATACTGACCAAACTGGAGCTTTACCTTGTTTAAGACCACATCTGGAATGTTGTGTCCAGTTCTGGGCCCCTCGGTTCCAGAAGGACACAGAGCTGCTGGAGAGAGTCCAGTGCAGAGCCACAAAGATGATGAAGGGAGAGGAGCATCTCCCTGATGAGGAAGGGCTGAGGGAGCTGGGTCACTTGAGCTTGGAGAAAAGGAGACTGAGGGGTGACCTGATTAATGTTGATCAATGTGTGAAGGGTGGGTGTCAGAAGGATGGAGCCAGGCTCTTCTCAATGTCTTATAGTGATAGGACAAGGGGAAAGGGGTGTGAGCTGGAACACAGGAGGTTCCACATCAATCTGAGAAGGAACTTCTTTCCAGTGAGGGTGACAGAGCCCTGGAAGGGACTTCCCAGGGGGGTTGTGGAGTCTCCTTCTGTGGATGTTTAAAACCCAACTTACCGTGTTCCCGTGTGACTGGATCTAGGTGATCCTGCTGTGTCAGGGGGATTGGACTGGATGATCTTTTCAGGTCCCTTCCAATCTCTAACGTTCTGTGATTCTGTGAGATTCTTTTAATTTCCACTTTATTTTCTTGTTCATTTAAGTGAATTGTTAAGATGTAGATCACCTCCCAGTACCTGCTTCCCCCGGGGCTGGGTTCTATCCTGGGAATCAGGACCCAGAGAAGCCACTGTAGAGGTGGTTTAAATTCATTCAAAGACTCGGTTGTTTGCGACAGCTCTGAGGCTTCAGGTTTACTGAACATTTTTGTCTGCTCTGCTGTGACAAAGGGAGGGGGTGAGGACCTTTCAGTGAAGGAGTCTTCAGTGAAGCTGCTGCCTCTGCCCCTTCTGTGGTAGTCATAGACATTTCTCTATTAAAAGCAGCAGATTCAGACACTGACAGTTGGTACCAACTTGTTGTTCTTGGCGCCAGTCTGGTTTGTTGCTCCAGAGCTGTGCAGGATTTTGTCACTTTTAAAGGGTTTTTATTTTGCACCAAATCAGCACAAAGTGGTTGTGGCAGAAAAATCAACCCATTTTCTTTTACCCTCTGGCTTCAAGGGGGTTTGGTGCTGGTGGGGAACCCCTGAGGAGGTTCTGTTGTCTCCCTGTGAAATGAGACTTCATCTTTTTTTCTCCTGGGTACTTAGGTTTGTTCTGTGCTCTGCAGGAGCTGCACCCCATAGCTCCTCACAGGACTGTCCTAATTGTGGGCTGGGTGAGATAAAGGTTTAGCAATCAACTTGGCAGGGGAAGCGCTGCTGGAAGCCACCACCCAGGGAGCACTCCACCACCATCAGTACTGGTACGACCAAGATGCTGGTTGCTGTGCCACCCAGGTTGCTGGTTGCTGGCCTGGACAAGCTCTTTGATGAGGCCCCACAAGCTGCCTTTCATCTAGAGGCTACCACCTGCAAAGGGCTCACACATGGCATGATTCACCTCAGCTGGCTGCTGCTGCTGGATGTATTGGGAGCTTCTCAGTGTGCAGCGGTTGGGAGAGCCGGTGTCAGCACCTTTAGGGGTTTGTACTCAGCTGGCTGCAGAGTAGACATGGGAATGACATTGGTGTGCACCTGAGCAGGTGCCTAGCCTCTGGTCCTTCTGGTGATACCACGTTAGGGCTGAGGGTCCTACCCGATTGATCCTGGCTCATCCATATCTCCTCTATGCCCTGTAGATGTAGATGAGACCCATCTCTTCATCCTGTTCTGGATTCCTACCTGGAAACTGGAATTGAGCAAGTCCTGGTGCAAGGAACATCCTTGCCAAGCAGTGCCACCCTCAGCTGTATCTTCCAGCGGGTCCTGATGCCCAACCTTCTATCCTCGTGAGAGACAGTCCCACTGGGGTGCCTCATGTTGCCCGTTTAGTCCATATTTCTGTGTAGCTACAAGTGTTTTTCTCTCTGGTTTTATTAAGTGAGACCCACAGCCTTCTTCCAGCTGTGACCGTGCGGTCTGTTCCTACAGAGCTGCTCACCCCGCCCTCGCTCAGCAACACTTCACACTCATGCTGTGGTGCAGATGAAGAATTTGGGTTTGACGCTGGCAATCTGATTCCCATTATATTTGTATGGAAATTTGCCACACACCTGCCTACAGAGCTGGGATAAATAACCCAGCGCTGCACACTGCTACTCGCTAGCCAGCAGATAGCTTGGGTGACCTTGTCCTGGGTTAAGCTACTCAGGGCTCTGCTCTAGCCTTTTCACCGCAGGAGAAGGAGGGTAAATACCCAAGAGATGCTGTTTCCATATTTATCAACATTAATGGGGTCACCATAAACATTAATGAGGTCACTTGACAGACAAGGGGATGTTACAAAAGGCTCTAGACTGTCTCTTGGAACGAGCTTTCAGCCTCTCTGAAGTGAAGGGGTTGACAGCTGAGGAGTGCAGTGAGGAGAGTGAACTGTGAGGCTCAGTTCTTCTCACTGGGAACAGCAACAAGCGAGTGACAGAGCACTGGAAGGGGCTGCCCAGGGAGGTTGTGGAGTCTCCTTCTCTGGAGACATTTAAAACCTGCCTGGACATGTTTGATTCTGTGCAACTTGATATAGGGGATCCTACTGTGGCAGTGGGGTTGGACTAGATGATCTTTCAAGGTCCCTTCCAATCCCTAATGATTCTGTGAGTGGCTGAGTTAATTGCAGTGTGTTAATGACCAAACAAGGTGAAACAAAAGACTCTGTAAACTTGGTGTCCAACCCCCCATCTCTTAAATACATCTGGACTTGAGGAGCAGATGTCATGAACAGAGTTGAGATGACTCTTTGCATGGATCACTGCTGGGAGGACGACCACCTTCGTTACACAGAGCTAGTAACCCTTGGCTAGTGTGGGAGCGATGCTCGTACATGTGGGACGGATCTGCCTTCACCTGGATGCTGCTAGAGGAAGGTATTTTGAAAGCTCGGCCATGCAGGAGCTGTGGGGAGAACCTTCAAGGTTGAGGTCTGATGCTGCTGCTTAGGACAAGTCAGCTGGTCACGCTGGTTCCCTAGTGCTTTCTCACTTTCTTTTGCTGTCTGCCTGCCCACGTGGTGACTGACGTGAGTCAGGCTGGAGTTCATCATCCCAAACAACTGCTGTTGTTTCAGTTTGGTTCTTTACAGCTGTAAAAGACTGGGCATCTCAGTGTCTCTTCTCCCCAGTCACCAGCAATAGGACAAGAGGAAACAGCCTCAAGTTTTGTCAGGGGAGGGTTAGGTTGGGCATCAGGAGAAGTCTCTATCCTGATGGAGTGTTCAGGGGTTGGAACAGGCTGCCCAGGGAGCAGGGGAGTCGCTGTCCCTCGAGGGATTCAAACAGCGAGTAGCTGTGGCCCTAGGGGACAGAATTTAGTGGTCAGGGTGGGGTTGGGTTGATGGTTGACCTGGATGATCTTGGAGTTCTCTTCCAACCTGAATGATTCTATTTCTGTGAATGAAGGAAGAAGCCATCATGTTCTCCTTTTGTAGTCCAGATGCTGCTCTGACCTACAGCGTTGGATTGAAGTTATTTGCTATGTAAATACCCTGAAACTGTAAGAAAATGACCAGAAATCCTGGCTGACCCTTAAGAAAAAGCTGGATTAGTGCTGGGAGCTCTGGGGGCCGCTGTAAACGACATCAGTGAGTTGAGCACAAGTAGTTTGTCCTATTACACAGTCACAGTCACTATTTCCTAGCAGCATGGCAAAGTGTGTCTGTGCTCAGAGGAAGCCCCCAGGTAGCTCCGTGTGGTCCGTGCGCTCCGCTTGAGCACTCAGCCTGTGGACAAGCAGGTCCCTCAATGCCATTGGAGTAGATGGTGTCTGCAGTGTCAAACTGGGGCCGTTCTGGTTCTTTGCCTTCTGTAAAACACCCCATACACTCCTCTAGGAAGTAGTCACTGCTTGTTTTGTTACGTACGATGTGCCGGGCTGGGAGAGCGAGGCAGCTTTGGGACGCTGCCAGGGCAACGAGACTTGTGGGATTCGTCTGATTTCACTGCGCCCGGTGCAGTCTGATCTGCTGCTGGTCCCACGTGCAGGTTTAGGTGCCTTTGGTCACACAACCCCACAAGATCACCGGCTGACCGTCTCGGCTCTTAGGAAGACTGCCAGGCAAGTTTTTGATGTTGGGTCCAAACGAGGAGAAATAGGGAGCTCACTGGTCCTTGCTTCCCACACAAATGGCTGGGGGGGGGGAACCTCTTTCCCCCTCTCCATATTTTCTTTAAAAATAGGGTAATTAGAAAAAGAAATGATCCCTGAACCACATTTTTCTTCTGTAGGAGCAGTTACGAGATGCTAGTTTCTTTACTGGGTAGAAATGACATTTTCATGCCCCTAATTGGAGGCTGGAGCTGGTCGTGAGGCAGAAAAATCTGCTTTACCTATAAAATCTATCAGTCAGCTGAATGTGCAGAACCCTATAACTCCTGGCAGTTCATACCAGCTGCCCACTGGAGACCTGTGGGGTCTCTAGTACTTGGAAACGTTTTCTGTGTGTTGTTATTTCTCAACCTTTGTTTTCGTTTGGTGATGTCAGGATGCCAAACCTATAAATGGCAGGGTCCTTTAACCTTTTATTTACTACTGGGTAACTTTTGTCCTGCTGGTGGCAACTATGGTTTAACTCCATTGCACTGAAGACCCTTCAGGAAGGGAGCTCAGAGCTCACCCAGTGCCAACCCCTTGTCATGGGCAGTGACACCTCTCACCATTCCAGGGTGCCCAGAGCCCCAACCGACCTCGCCTTGAACACTTCCAGGGATGGAGCAGCCACAACCTCCCTGGGCAACCTGTTCCAGTGTCTCAGCACCCTCACAGGGAGGGATTTCTTCATCAAATCTCATTTAAATCTGCCTTCTTTTAGCTTGAACCCAGCCCTCTTGCCCTGTCATAGAGTCCCTTGTAGAAAATCCCTCTGCAGCTTTCCTGGAGCCTCTTCAGGAACTGGAAGCTACTCTATTGCGCCCCTGGAGCCTTCTCTTCTTGAGGCTGAACAGCTCCAATTCCCTCAGCTTGTGCCCAAAGCAGAGGGGCTGTGGGCCTCTGATCATCCCTGTGGCCTCCTCTGGTCTCACTCCAACAGCTCCAGGTCCTTCTTGTACTGGGGCTCCAGAATTGGCTGCAGGACTCCCGGTGGTGTCACAAGGGCAGAGATGGAGGAACAGTGAGGAGGAGGTGGCAGGTTTCTGATGGCAGCAAGACAAGGCTCAGCCTTTGGAAGCCAAAGCCTCAGCTCTTCCCTGTTCTACAGCAGCTAGCTGAGCATTTCTCAGTCTTCTCAAACCAAAGGACGTCCCAGCCTTTTTGCTCTGAGCACCAGCAGCCAGGGAGCAAACGCTGCCTGTGGGCAGGCACTGGCAGCAGTGTTTGCCGGCTGTGTGGGCTGAGGGGGCTGTGTGTGTGTGTCTTTTGCTTTAGTTCCTTCATTATTTTTCAGCAACCAACTCATGGACCACCTTCTGGTGCCTTCTCGACCATTTCTTGCCCCTAGACCCCACAGAGCGGTGCTGGATGGGATGGCAACATGAGAGGCATCATGGCTAGCGGGTTGCTGTGCTGTTCCATGTTCCCTCAAATAACCACCGGGGTCTGCAGTACTCTGACATCGACAGGTGAGTGAGATGCAATCTGTACTCCTGTTAAGCCCCACAAGCCTCGTGTTGCAGTTCTCCACCTTCACTGGTTCCTTCACGCCGGCTAAACTCAGCTGCTATTTCCTTGCGGTGGTCTGCGTTGAGTCGGATGTCGTATCTGGGGTTTAATCCAGCATGAGCGTTGCAGGTGAAACATTGAGACCTTCCAACAGCTGCAATAATTTTTCTTACTGAACGAAGGAATTTTTGAATTAAACATTCAAATAACGGATTTCAGTAAGTCAACTGAAAAGATGCTGATGCAGCAATTTTCTTGCGCAACCCCTGGTGCTGATCATTTTCCTTAAGCACCATTTCCCAGGAGGGCAGGAGTGTGTCACCTGCCATTTTGCACAAGAAGGAGGTCATTTGCTGTTGAATTCTTTAAGTTTGTGGAAGAAAATAGTTCAGGGCTCAAAACCCATGAGGTCAGCAAGAAGCAGCCCACAGGGTATCATCATTAAGACAAACAAACAAGGCACCCAACTAACCAACCCCCAAAATAAAGAGCATCTGGCCCTGGTTCTGGCAGTGGCTGGCAGTGCTCTGCATGACTGTCTGTCTGACTGACATTGCCAGTGTTCCCTCTGTTCCTCCTCCACTCCCTCAGCTTCTAGTTCAGTGAGTGATGTTTTTATGAAGGCTGCTTCTCAGATGTGTTTCATGTTTGTGAAGGGAGAGATGAGGAGAAGCACCAAGAGCTGGTCAGCTTTGAGCTCAGTGGTGTTTGGCCATGTGTGTGTTCTGCTGCTGCCTCCCTGATCGTCTCCGCTCGGGGTCAGTGGGTTCCAGCTGCTTCCAGTATTCATAAGCCGTAGGTTGTAAGAAGCTAAGGTTATAAGATCCTTGGAGATCAAAGACTCACAGAACATTAGGGATTGGAAGGGACCTTGAAAGATCACCCAGTCCAATCCCCCTGCCACAGCAGGATCCCCTAGATCCAGTTGCATAAGAACGTGGCCAGGTGGGTTTAAACATCTCCAGAGAAGGAAGAAGACTCCACAACCTCCCTGGGCAGCCCCTTCCTGTGCTCCGTCACCCTCACTGGGAAAAAGTTTCTTCTCCTATTGATGTGGAACCTCCTCTGTTCCAGCTCATACCCATTGCCCCTTGTCCTATCATTGGGTACCCCTGAGCAGAGCCTGGCTCCATCCTCCTGACACCCACCCTTTCCATATTTATTAACATTCGTGGGGTGCCCCCTCAGTCTCCTTTTTTCCAAGCTCAAGAGACCCATCTCCTTCAGCCTTTCCTCATCAGGGAGATGTTCCACCCCAGAAGTTTGAACACCTTGGTCAGGACACCTCTAGACATCCCATTGTCCTCTGTCCTGACAGAGCTGACAGCTTCAGACCTCCCAGCATGTCCCCTCCCCTGTCTCCTGGCTTTCCCGCCATCATTTTCCATACCGTGTCTCTCTCTTGCCTTGCTCCAAGAGCTGGAGACCGAGCTGGAAATGGAGACACTTTACTGAGAGGGTCTGGTATTGTTATTTACTTTCCTTGTGGTTCCTATTCTAATGGCCACTGCAGCTCATGTTTTATTTCAGTCTCTTGTTTGACAATTCATTGAAGAGTAATGAACTCTTCATTTCAAACTTTGCCTGAAAACATCCACAGAGCTTCTGTTAGCCGCTGCCAAAGCCAGTAGCCCCATATAGGGGAAGCTGCTGCAGGATGCTGCGAGCTCAGCACGGTGGAGTTCCATTAGCACAACACAGAGACGCTTAGATTTACAAGGTGGATTCCTCCAGCAGCTGAGGTCACGCTGTTTTTTCAGTCTCTCCAGCTGCTGGCACCTACATGTGAGATCTGCAGGTCATGACCCCACGCTAGTTCCTGCATTCACACTCCTTTGGGCCTACACGGACATGGAACCCGCAGTCCTAGGAAAGAGTCGGAGTTGTTTGAGAAGGTAGGACCACCAGACAAACATCCTAGCCAGACACCTTTTCATGGGCAGTTTTCCCTCTGTTTTCCTGTGTTTGTTCCTCCCCAAACCTCATCAGTCCCTCTCTTCCCTAGTCTTTGGTTCCTCCCCTAAACACCCCACAATAAATCTCACACCATTCCAGAATGCTCTTCCCCTACAGATCCCCCCAAGGACCCTTCCAGTCTGTTCACTGCCCAAAAGAGTAGCTCCCAGAGAGTCATGGTGCTGGGTCTCGCCCAAGCCATGGGGGTGATGCTCTCTTGGAACAGCTCTGCAGGGCTGGGGTGGGATTTGTGTCTCTGGAGATGGCTTCCCTTATGCCTCTCTGCTCTTCTGTTTGGGTGGGGATGAGGATCATCATATTGAGTTTTGGGCACCTCAATCCAAGAAGGACAGCCCACATGGAAGGTGGCCCACATGGGAATTCATGAATGAACTATAACAAGGGCACTGTTAAGTCTGGCATCTGGGCAAGAACAACCCCAGGTTGGGGACTGACCTTTTGGAGAGCAGCATAGGAGAAAGGGACCTGGGGGTCCTGGTGGACAGCAGGATGGCCATGAGCCACCAATGGGCCCTTGTGGCTAAGAAGGCCAGTGGTGGATCAGAAATGGGGTATTTAGTAGATTGAGAAAGTTCTCCTCCCCTCTAGTGTGCACTGCTGAAACCACATCTGGAATACTGTGTCCAGTTCTGGGCCCCTCAGTTCCAGAAGGACACAGAACTGCTGGAGAGACCCCAGCGCAGAGCGGCAGAGATGATGGAGTGGAGCATCTCCCT
The DNA here is from genome assembly GCA_028565055.1 of Phoeniculus purpureus. Lineage (NCBI taxonomy): Eukaryota > Metazoa > Chordata > Aves > Bucerotiformes > Phoeniculidae > Phoeniculus > Phoeniculus purpureus. The sequence goes on from JAOXOE010031051.1 coordinate 12,297, forward strand.
GATGAGGAAAGGCTGAGGGAGCTGGGTCTCTTGAGCTTGGAAAAAAGGAG
>JAOXOE010031052.1:0-12342 GCA_028565055.1 Phoeniculus purpureus
CTCTCCTAGTGGGCTCCTCCACCATTTGCATCAGGAAATTGTCACCAATGCACTGGAGGAACCTCCTGGACTGTGGAAAGAGCAGTACTTTTTAGCACGTGGGGATGTCCTTGCATACATACTAATGTCCACATCCTGCTACTGTCCAGAATACCTGCCTGCTCACAGGAAAGGTGTCTGAACAAAGGCATTCTTTTGCTAAATAAATATTTTTACTTACCCTTAAAGGGGGTATTTGGCAACAACTCTTAGCATATTAAATTCAATAATGGTTATTAAATATAAAAGTCAACTGTTTCCAAATGAATTGACAGGAATTCAGAACATCTTAGATCTGGTCACTCAACCTTTTATACTCTATAAATCATTGACAGCAGAGCTTCTCTCTGATCATTTGCAGCCACAGAAAGAAGAACTTTAGTAACAATTGTAATTAATATCTTAGGAAATGGTCTGTAACTCTGACTTTATTCCCCTTGTTTTTCATGGAGACATTAAAACAAACATCCTGAATGAGCAACCTTCCCAATAGGCTACGGTAAGGTCTGAAAGATTAATTCTATTGATATTAATGAGAATCTTACTGCTAACCTACATGTAGACAAGATTACATCCAAAACACTGTCTACTGCAATCCATTCCCTTTAACTCAAAGTCTTTATGAGATATCCAGAGTTCGAGGTTTGTTAATTCACTTTCATTTCACAGTCACAAGACTGACATAATGAACCAAATTTGTCTTCAGTGAAACTCCAATTAAATTACATTATGTACGAGTTTCTTTTAGGACTTAAAAAGAAAATTAACCTTTACTTCAATCCTTCCTCATTCCTCAAGGTGAAAGAAAATAAAATCATGGTGACACTGCAACAATAAGATTTATTTTTAAATTTACTGAACTCCACTTCAGACCTTCTATGTAATTTAGACTGGCTGTAACTGTAACTTTCAAAGTTAATGGTACAGCTGTCACTTGGCCTGCTTATTGCACTCTACATTTATTAGCATGACATTTTTATGTTTCAATAGAAATAGCAGCTCTTTTTTGCAGAGAAAGTCTCAAAGAACAGTAATGATCTCCTGACAGGGCTGCTACCTTTTTCAGAAGTTTCATTTCCAGCAGTATTCCAAAGGAACTTTTGTCTACACAAGAAAACTAAGGCTGCTCAATTTGCAGTGGTCTTCTCACTGACTTAAAAGAACCCCCCACACACACACCTATATTTCAGCATTACTACAGAATTTTGGAGACGACAACGGCATTTATTGCTTTGAGATGTAAACAAACAAACAAAACCCCATGTGTTTGGAAACATGTTGGAAAACAATAAATGTGTTTTCCGAGATTATCCGAATCTACAGGTTTTCACGCTCTTCTAAGCTTAAGTGTGTGCACTGGGTTTGGTTTACTTTATATCATGACCTGAAACCCTCAGGAAAGTTCAGAGGATTTTGCTCACATTTCGGATTTATTTCTTGTTTAGAGAGCTTCTTTGCATTCCCAGAATGTACATTTTTATGACCTATTTCCCTGTGAAATTATATAATGCAGTAGTTACAAGATTGTCAAGGGTTTTTTCTGGCTTGCATTCATTTCTTTGGTCTATTCTCCCTCCAGAAATTTCACTGAAAATACTTTAAACATGCTGCAAAAATAATTTTTGGAAGGAGTGCAAATATAAACACATCTCCTGTCATAGAACCGGGCTGAGTCTGAGAGCGACAGCTCCATCTGGTGTATTCACTCTCTCCCCCGCCTGTGTTATTAAACAGTAATTCTTATCTGTAAAATTTTGGAAAATAGTTTCTGGCAATGAAAGAGGACTGAAAAAATGGATCAGGAGCTACAGTTTATCTTTGGGAAGGGTGATATTTATGAATCACCCTTCATAACCCAAACATCAGAATCCAGAAGCAGCAACATATTACTGTTAAATATTCAGGCATCTTCCAGCAACCAGCACAATATTACTGCTAAATATTCAGCCATCCTCTGCCTCACAGAAAAGTACACACTGCGTATCCTGCCATGGTCTCAATATTTATGAGTTTCCCAGTTATCATTTTGCAGTGAGGTCACAGTTTACAGGGAGCCCAAGCCAGATCCTCAGAAATCAGCAGGAATCCCTCAGTACAGAGAGCTTTAGATCAGACTTGAAACTCTCTTGACAAATGAATTAATTCTTCACCAGTGCACACTAATTCCAACATCATGAGGCTTACGTGTGTGTGCAACAAGGGAAGAGGTTTCTCCAGATCAGAGTCTATTTCATGGTCCAGTGGCACATACTGCCATCGTGCTGCACACAGCATTCCCCAGCATCCCTACCACATCCTTATCAGATACAGCCTCTACCAGGGGTATTGACTATTAACATTGCACACTGGTGATAAACCAGCAACAAATAATCAGCCTACCAAACTAGCGACATCCTCTCACTTAGAACTCCCATTGAGAGATAATACAACATAAAGAAATCATTCTTGTCTCAGCCAGTTTTACTTGATGGTACCAAGTTTGTAAATGCATGTCCACAGGCTGCAGCAGTCCTCATTTTGGAGTTTCTTCAAGGTCCCAGCAGTTAAGGGATCTCTTCCAAACAGCAAAGGCCATCTCATTTTCTATTGTTTTGAAAAGTCAAAATATTCCATCAGGAACCCAGTAAAAGGCAAGGCTCTCGTTGGGACATTAACTATGATATTTGTGGAAATACCACTAATACCACAACAGCCACCAGCAAGTGCTTTGCTGACGGAAATTCCCCCTTTAATAGTGCCACTTTTTTGATAGGAATTTTATATAACAATAGTTTGTAACGTGATATGGTATAGTAACTGATCATTACCAGGTACTGATACAGAAAGTATAGAAAGTCTTTTTAATCCATAAAAATTGTGTGAATTACTCATATAAACTATAGGAGGAAAGAGTTCAAAAATCACATCACTAGTATGTGCACTTTTAGGCTAGAATAAATATAAAGTAAGTATAGTCATTAATTTTGAATGTCACTTTAGTTACACCGGAGGATCTGTCTTACCATGAGACGATACTTCATTTCTGACTCAACTGGTCTTCCTGCTTCCATGCAGGCTGTGAACCAAGATATATCCAGCAGTTCAAACTTGGAGGTGTCCCTCACAGCCTGTCCTTTCAGCCAGTCCAGCACCTCCAGGTAAGAGTTGTTTTCAGCCACAATGTGAGTGACAAAATCACTGTCGAGAAGCACACCAAAAAAAAAAATGCCTTTTCTTTTTCCTGCACCCAACTGCACAGAGATAGAAGCTGCAATTTCCATATTTACTTACCATGCACTTCCTGGAAATTGCACACATCTTTTTGCAACTCTGAAAATACTTGGCTTGCACTAGCAGTACCACAATGAACAGTCTGCTTTACAGGACCTGACAGCCCTGTCCCAATACCTCTAACCAACAATTGAAAGATGTACAGTATTAAAGAGTTTCATTATTAAAGAGTTTGTTAATAATCTTTAAAGTGTCACAGTTAATAACAACTTTTTGCAAATTTGACTGTTCTGTACTTCCATTAAGCTCTGTACATATGAAGTGGTTAAATGTTTGTGACTTAACTCTTACGAATTATTCATTCCATATAAACACCAGTTCCTGGCTGCTAAGAGATCAGCCTCTTACAAAATTGAGAGTTTAGTGAATATAAAGCTTACAGGCCTGTTGTTCAATGGATTACATGATGTGCATTGCTTCATACAGGAATATTACACCAAAATCTGAGCTGATGTACTAGAACAACATTGGAAAGAGTTCTATGATCGTTTATGACTGAAAAGACACAGTTCTTTAACTTACACAAGAAGAGAGGAAATTTTGAGCGATTATGGTTCTTTCCCCCTCCATAAACATCCCAGGTGGGTGCTGTCACCCACTAAGGCAGCAAGAGGTAAAAGGAAGAAATTTAATTTTCATTACATTTGTAGGACCCCAGTAATTGTGACATAGATGCCAAAATTAATTTATATCCATCCAAAGATTCTTAAACATCTTTGGAGAAAGGCACAGACAGACAGTGTCATTATTGCACTTAGTTTTTACATAAATAATCCTAGAATTTGAAGATAAGTTGTTCCCTACCACCTCCATCTGCAAGCCTCTGTAAACTCCTTCTAGCCCACGTCAGTGACAGCCTTGTGCAAATGCAGTAAGTGTCAAGTGAACCCAACAGACTGCTTTGCAGCCCCTCTGCAACAGCCAGAGGCGTGAAACCACCTGTCTATCCAAGTAGACAGAGCATCACTGGTGGAGATAGATGGACTTTAAATACAGCGTGTACTAACAGTTAAAGGAAGATTGCAAACCTTTCCAAAACAAACTGCTTTCCAGGAGATTAACAGAATCTCTGGAGTATCCCTGTGATCCTGGTTCGTAAACATAATTATTGATGACAAATACTGGAACCACTCCATAGAAAACTTACCACATAACTGTCCAACACATTAAGTGTACTGTATTTTGGAAATATGAGGAATGTGTTGGATGCACTACAGAAATACAAAAACTGATATGGTATAACACAATTTTTCTTTCCATGTCATGCAAAAAAAAAAAATGCAATTGAATCTGAAATGATTATAAACCCTGATTAGGTGAATCTCCATGAAATACTGTTGGGTTTGTTATTTAACCGTGCTGTGTTTAATTTTAATTTAGCTGTCACATCTTTACTTAAGATAAAAAAAAAAAAAAGAAAAAAATGAGAGACATAGAACTTCTGCTTCTTGTGGTTTATTTCACTTTATATAAAATATTCATATGTAATATATTTGTACCAAGCAGCAGATCTGGGAACTTGGCCATCACTATGCTCACAGCAGCAGTTTAGCTGCTGTGCACCAGTTTCCTCTGGTATCTATACAGCTGTGCTTTTTTTCTTGGCACAGAAAGTAACAGCTTCAGTGTTTCCTCTGATATTTTCAAAACAAAAAATCAGCAGTTAAATGGTTTTGGTTTAGCCAGTAGCAGCTAAGCTGAAATTAAACTCGTCACCTGCCTTGCATACAACTTACAGAAAGTCAGAAATGCTGGCAATAAACACTTGTGTGTCAAAGCAGTCCAGAAAAAGCTTCTACTCAGTCCTCAGAGGATTGTTAATGTAGGATTCAGAACAGCCTGGTCTGGTTTGTTTTTTTCCCCTGAGAATTCAATTAGTTTTGTATCAGATGCTAATTACTTACTCCTGTTCAATACCTGCTTGGATCAGGTTTTACAAATTATTTCATCCTCACCTCTTCCTCAGGCTTTCAAAGTTGATGGGATTGAAAAATCTGTGGAAATTAGCTGTTACAGCGAGAACCCAGTTGTATGTTGGCTGCATACAGAGACAAAGAAATGATCAATCCTTGTTGTCCTTCCAGCTTTTCAGAGAACCTACACAGCGATGCAGTTTTCCGAAAACTGCGCGATGACTTGCGCTTGTAAAGAGCAGTATTTGGAGGAAGGCTTCCTTCAGAATGAAGGCTTCTTGAAACGCTGCCAGACCAACCTGCAGCTGGATTGTACTTTCACTCTGAAATACTACAGTTGTGGTGTTTTATTCCTCGGTTTTTTCCTGCAGTGCTCTTCCAGATTGTACAAAAGCATGAGCAAGTAACACGGAGATGGTCATCAGGTAGACTAAGCATTAGAATGCCAGAGCTGTTCTAGAGAAATGAGCCCCTTAACCCATCACATTTTCCATTCCTGTATATTTTTATTCATTTCAGATATTGGTCATTGTATTTAGATTAAACTTAACCTGACTTCAAGGGGAAAATAAACATGGAGACATGATTCACTGATTCCAGCCAGACTGTACAAACACATAGAAAGATATTAAATATTTTGTAAAAAAGCAGTTGCAAATCCACGCCTTACATTTTCTATTTGGGAAGCAGCACACTGAAAAAAGCTGATACATTAAAATAGACAGATCTGAAATAAACCAGAACCACAGATTTTAGAAGTAAAACATTGGACACTTTGCTAATGTTAGTGTCCTGCCTGCTGTCTGCCCAGAAGACAATAGAAATGAACCAACCCTGCTTTAGGAACACCAGCTGAAATCTTGACAAGTCTTTGTGGTGGGAAGAGAAGAGTGCATCCACCAAATACATAGGCAGAAACTTCAACCACAGTCACTGCTATGACTGCATTTATTAAGTGAAAATGCTTTGAGCAGCATTACTACGTGTTATTCTACACATAGAAGCAATCCCTTACCTGAGCTCACTTTCTACTCTGAAGCCTTTTCTTCTCGCCAGTTCCATCAAAAATGTCCTTCTGGTCACTCCCATCTTCCTCTGCATAATAAAAATTACTAACTTATTGAACTTTATTTCATAACTGCAGGAAAGATTTGGAGAATTCTTCCTCTTCTGTCTTTTCCTCTGAGAAGACACAGCTGCAACTCTGATCCTATCCATGATGCAAGGCAGAAGTGTTTTCACTTGGGTAAAAGGAAGATAAGGTGCTTTCTGCCAGGCAGCAGCTGTATTTAATGTCACCACCCAATGAAAAAGTTCTCTTGTTTCCCCTCTGCAGTAAAGAACAGGTGCTACACAAGCAGAAACATCACACTGAACATTATTGCACTGAACTGCTCCAGACACCAGCAAATATGCTTCCATCCCTTAAAACAGCCATCAGCGATAAAGATTTTATCCAAATATTATTGATCATGGCAAAACTATCTCAAACTGTCAGCCAGATCTTGTGCTGGTTTAATGACCCAGTTTCATCAAATTTTGCTTTCAAATGTTTTCCAAATTGCATTCATTTTAGTTGTTTTTTAAATTAAGGAATTCTGCCTACCTTTAGCTAGGAACTACATTTTAGTACACAGGTATATGAAAGTATGCAAATATATTGTAGAATAGCCTATGAAATTAGTCTGGTCAAAAACTGATTGCTTTTTTTTAGAAAGCAAAAAAATTAAGATTTTGAAATTAAATTTACAAGACAAGAAAACTTTTGCTCTTTTGATACTGAGGCAATGAAAGACAAATAGAGGTTCAGACGTGCATTTAAATATACCTTTGGCACGCACTGCCGACCGTGCTTTCTAGCACTCGACCTGGAACATAGTGTACCTGCCACAGTCAGCAGTAAGCAAAATGTAACTACTTTCCCCCTTTAAGCACATAGAGACCTCCTAACAACTACAGAGAGCATTAGAGGCTGTGTACCAACGTGTCCTAGAGGATGGGGTATTGGAATTTTGCTAAAATTTCTTGTGACGCTGTATTAGATCCAGTTAGGTATCATCCTGAATTGCCATCAGAAAGTGAGTGAAGAAAAACAGGTTTACAGCATGTGCATCTATTTCAGCACAAATCTCCTTCAGTGGTAAATATCCCACTAAATATCCCATTAAATTATAAAAGCATTATTGACACTTTACCAGCCATTTGAGCTCTTCAACTGTACTATCACAGATATAAATAAAAATCTCATCAGAAGAGAAACCAGTCATCAAAAATTAATATAGAATGTTCGCCTCTGGAGTGTTCCTGAAGCCATGAAGAAAATATATACATAGCTCAGTGAACAGGCTAGACTCCATTCATTTCTTCCCTTGGCTAAGGATAATCCAGAAGCCAAAATATCTATGTGAATCTTTCTGATTCATAACATAAAAATTGTCAAAATAAATAATTTCAAGATTACTTTGAAATTATGCGAGATATTTTCCTAGAAGCTGAGAAAGGGACAGGCAAACTTGAAGTAGCTTTAAGAACATCAATAAGGAAAGAAAAAATAAATAGTGATGAGTCCAGCACTGATCCTGAGCACTGTGTTTCAGTTGCTCTTTTGACTGTTTTCCAGCCTACTAACCAACCATGGAATGGTGGTCACCTCCCTGTTTACAACCTTGCTAGGCTTGGCAAAATGCTTTACTTTATCTCAAGCCCTACAAGGAATAATGATGTGAGAAGAGATTCTTTACATATGTTAAACAAAGTCTTATTTTATATTATAATTAATTCAGTGCTCTCAGACATGTAAATATCATTTCCCACAGTGTAGCATCAAGATGCTCAGTGCCAGTAAAATCCTTGCGGCATGAAAGACATAAGCTATTATTCCTTTGTGTTACTGTAATAACTCTTGAGCCAGATTTTTGAGGGTATTTAAGTTGCCAAATGTTGCAAACAGAGGCCTGGTGGGATTTTCAAGATATCTAAGCAACATAGGCATTTGGCTCCTTTAGCAATCAATGTCTGGTTTTGAACCTAATGCAAAGATATTTTCCCTGTCTAATAAACTTAGTATAATACCATAAAAATGTCCTTGCCAATGATGCAGTTTTGCTAAACATAACTTACTAAATTATCAGCATTTCCATATCCCAGGTGAGTGAATAACCTCCTCTCCTTCAACATCACTTCATGCTATTTCTGACAGCAACACCAATAGGCGTTATACTGCTATTGGCTTTATATAGGAAGAGAGAACACACAGAAGAGAAAAAGCTTGTCTCCTGTTTAGGACAAAGGAAAACCATCCTGTTATCTAAATCACGACACCATGTACATACCTTACTTTCCACCACATTATTAGCAGCCTGAAAACCACAGAAACTTGCAAAAGTTTTTCCAACTCAGCACAGTCTTGTACAGCTCAAATCTAGAACAAATGTCCATGTTCTTTCTGTGAATCAGGTTTGTGTATTCTCAGCAAACACAGAAGCACAGAACATTAAGGATCCAAAGGGATCTCAAAAGATCATCTAGTTCAATCCCCCTGCCACAGCAGGATCAGCTAGACCAAGTCACACAGGAACACATCCAGGTGGGTTTTAAACATCTCCAGAGAAGGAGACTCCACAGCCTGCCCTGGGCAGCCTCTTCGAGTGCTCTGTCACCCTCACTGGGAAGAAGTTCCTTCTCATATTGATGTGGAACCTCCTAAGTTCCAGCTTACACTCATTGTCCCTTGTCCTATCACTAGATGACATTGAGAAGAGCCTGGCTCCATCCTCCTGACACCCACCCTTCACACATTTACTGACATTAATGAGGTCACCCCTCAGTCTCCTCCAAGATCAAGAGACCCAGCTCCCTCAGCCTTTCCTCATAAGGGAGGTGTGCTACTTCCTTCACATTCCTCGTTGCTCTATCCTGGACTCCCTCCAGCAGCTCCGTATCCTTCTTGAACTGAGGGGCTCAGAACTGGACACAAAATTCCAGATGCAATCTCACTAGTGCGGAGGGGGAGGAGAACCTCTCTCAATCTGCTAACCAGCCCCATTCTGATCCACCTCAGGATGCTGTTGGCCCTCCTGGCCACAAGACCACATCACAAAAAGTTTAGTGAAATCCTACAGTCCAGGCCAGGTGTACGCGTGCGGAGCGCCGTGTGTGCAGACATACCTGCTTCTCCTTACAGCAACAACAATTTTGTGGACTTCACCAGATACCTCAGTGCCAGCTGTAAACTGCAGGACCTTTTGCTAGCTGGGCTATTGTTTCAGTCCTAGGTCAGGTAGTGCTGTAGCTCAAGAGCTGCTGCTGCCCAAAGCCCCTTTGGTGAGAAGCACAGATTGAATGAGTTAGATCCAACTGCTAGCAGTTACAAGGCTGCTGCCACCTTCACTGGTAGTTTCTGTGCACAAGAAGAATGGGTTTCTTCTTTTCAGACTTAGAAGGGCAGAGCTGAGGCCCTGCTGCAGAAGTTAGTGCCTGGTGTGCCTCCCTTTGTGGAGGAGTGAATTTAGACCTCGGGCTGTTAATTCTACTGGCATTTCTTCCTAACTTCCCTGCAGTTTCCTCAGAATTAGGGGTGATGGAGGAAACAAGTCTGAAGAACCGCAATACAAACATCCAGAAAGAGTGGGGAGACCTTGGCACAGGCCTAGGAGGCCCAGGAAGGAAGTGGAGGCATGGTCCCTGGAAGGGTTCAACAACTGGGCAGTCAGAGTGTTTCAGGAGATGGGTTAGTGGTTAGGGGTTGTAGGGTGGATGGTTGGACTTGATGATCTTGAAGGCCTTTTCCACCCTTGATGATTTTATGATTCTATTTCAGCCACTTGTTTTAAGAGAAGCAGGTCAGACAGGCTTCATTCAAGAAGCTGGGCTGACAGGTCTGACCTGGGAGAGACAGAAGTCTGGAACAAAATGGAACAGGTTAAACACAGCATTCTTAGTATTTTATGCAGCCATAAGAAAAAAGAATGCTGCTCTTCAGCACTGCTGACAGTTGCATTGACAGCTATGGACATAAAGAAGCTTTTAATGCTTTAGAACTCACTAAAGTTCTAGTGAGTTCTAAATGAACTCATAGATGAGGTTAACACTCACATGGAGAAACAAACGTCTCTGCCAGCATGACGACTTTCTGACCGGGAGGCAACAGGAGTCACTGTTGGCTGGAACCTTGCAGTGCCATCTTCATCTGGTTAGTGACAGAATGCACAGAGTACTCTTCTGCTCAACTCTCACGGTCCAGCTGGTGTATGGTCCTGCACAACCACTCCAGCACATACATAGTCCACTGCTTTTATCTTAACTATGTTTTCACAGCCACAGGAACAGGCTAGACACAAATGTCTTTCCTCCATTCCATCTGACCTCTTCTGCAGCTGCAGCTCTCTTGGATGCTCTGCCTGGGGCAATAATTTAATCATCCAAATGGGACTGGAGACAGCAGAGGCTGCGAGGGAATATTTTGAGAACTGACCAAAATTTCCTTCTGGAAAGCTCCTGAACCCATCAGCCTGAATCTCACCGGGATGGTGACTGGGAGCCCTGTCAACCACCCAGATGCAAATGACTCCTTTATCTCCTTCATGCAGATGACGAAGCAGGTAGCTGCTGCATCCCCTGGATAAGCAGTGAATGACTTGCACACTCTGAGCATGCACAGAGGCACAGTTCTGAGAGCCACTCAAAACACTGCTACAGCTACAGAACAAACTCCATTTTCTTCTTTACAGCTCAAATCCCACAGCATCTCCAGTTGACTCCAGAGCCCCGGTGATCTCTAACTGCCTGAAAGCCTGACAGAGATCATTCAACATATTTCCTTTGGAAAATAGCACTGTGAGAAGTAACGTACCTCTGAAGCTGCATCATGGCACAGTAAGATACACATGCTGCTTCCTTTAAGGCTAGAAAGTGAGTGACCTTGATTTCTTTACTAGATTCCAAAAGGAACAGCAATAGGGAAATAATCAGTGTACCAGCAGCCACAGAATAAATACAAGTCACAAACATAAGGGAGATTTTTCCATGTGTGCTCAGATTGTCTGCGCATTAATCATAGAATCATAGAACCATTAGGGATTGGAAGATCCTAAAGCTTAATTTAAGACAGAGGTTATCTCCTGTGAGGATGAATGAGGGTGATCTCTCACAAAACAAAGTCTCTCTCCTCTATTTTACTCATTGGGAGTTCAATGCTCTCAATAAAATCTTTTCCATGTTCTCAGAACATGAAGAGGCAGTACATTATATCTACGGAGGACAGTCTTGTTTTTCATAACAATCTCTATTTCTGTTGGGAGAAATCAAACAAATGGGCTGCTGTTGATAAAATGATCACACGAAACCGATCTATTGTTAGCTCTATAGTAAAGCAAACATGCAGTCTAGATACGTTTTGCCTCCTGACCAGCAAAACTGAAGCTATTTAACTTGTCACCTGTTTTCTTCAAGGGTTTCAGGCTAACAGACATGACATTTAATAACAATGGCTGCAAACACACTCAACTAGCTGCCTTCAAATCACTGAAACATAACCTGCCCTTTCTTCAGGGCCTCAGGCATTGATAGAAGGCAAAACCCACTGCTCACTTCTGCTGAAGGGCCTGATACTGCTCTCTGCTACCCATCAGAACCATAAACTCCTTGACACGACCAGAATTCCTATGATTTATTTTAACATAAAGAAGAAATACTTCATTCTATGATTTCCTCCAGGTTACTGAGCACACACAGTGTGCAAAGGACACTGAGGGTAGCTGGATGCAAAAAACATTACCCTCAAGGAGTCCTGATAACACTTAGTTATAGATTAAGCTCTGGATTTGCATTTCCTTTGCATATACTGCCTGAATATAGCCAGAGTTAAGTACGCCACACTTTTAATTAAAGATACACAAATGAAATGAATAATGAGAGAATAATTACTATTAATCAGGAACATTTACTATTCTATTTCACTTGGTATCTGAAAAGTATTAAAAAGGAAAACCTAGGGAGCCTTGCAGGGCAGATAGACCCCAATCTTTAATTAATTCAGAGCTCTCATGACTTCATTCTCTCAAAGAAATTCAAACACTGATTTCTAGCTTAATAAACAATGTATTTTTCTAATTAAAAAATT
>JAOXOE010031053.1:0-12340 GCA_028565055.1 Phoeniculus purpureus
GAGCAGAGCCCAGCACCAGCATCTCCCCAGTGCCCTTTCAGACAGCTGTAGAGAGCGATGAGGTCTCCCCTCAGCCTCCTCTTCCTCAGACTAAACAGCCCCAACTCTCTCCATCTCTTCTGATAGGATTTATTCTTATGATTTATAACTTTCAGCCTGACAGAGATCAACCTGCCAATCACTACCCTTCATACCTGCCACTCCAGCCCATTTGTCCTGCTCACACCTCCTGAGTTTACAGATGAGAACACTCAGAGGTGCGGTGTCAGAAGCATCACTGAAATCAATGGTTATTCGAATCACCGCTCGCCCCTTACCCACATCACCAGTTCTTTTTCTACTAAAGGCTATCAGGCTGATTAAACAAGTTTTGCCCTTGTTAAATCTGTGTTGACTCTTCCTAATTACTTTCTTGTCCTTCACGTGCAAGGCAATGGATCTCAAGAGTTCTCTAGGGACTGAAGCAAGGCTGCCTGGCCTACAGCTCCCTGGGTCCTTCATCTTGCCTCTTTGAAAAGTCTCAGCTTTTTTCCACCTAAAAGACACCTGCCTTGTTCTCCAGTGTTTTTCACGTGTGATGATGATTATAGCACTGTCCCTTTCTCCTACGCTGCTTTCCAACAGCTCAGCCCCCAACCTGTCCTGGTTCCTGGGGTTGTTCTTGCCCAGATGCCAGACTCTGTGCTGCCCTTGTTATAGTTCATGCTGTGTCTCCCTGCCCAACTCTCCAGCCTGTCTAGGTCCTGCTGTATGTTAACCTAGGTGGTTAGAACCTGAGATTTCAACGAGTTCTTGAAGAATCACCAGCTTTCCTGACTGGAGAATAAGTCTGCACCACTTTGACTGGAGATCACACATATCGTGACTTGAATTGCCCCAAATAATGTCTAAGTGATAGGAGCAATATTCTGTTTAATTACCCAGTTAAGCAGCTTTTCTTCTTAAAACAACAGCTGTACTGCACTTGGAAGCGGCATCTGTTACAGTACCAAAAGAGCTACTATAACTATATATAGGAGGAGGAACTGAGAGGAGCTCATATGCACGTTCATTCACTGCGAACTCTTCACGTCCTTGTCAGCTTTGAACAGGGAGCGGTTGTGCATTTAGCCATCCCCCTCCCTCCTCCAGGGGCCACATCATCCTGAGAGTCAGCCTGTTCCTTGGATGGTCTCTCGAGGCTCCTTCCAATCCCCAGTGTTCTGTGATTCTCTTTGCCCCCCATGCAGTTATCTTTGCAGATGTTGAAAGCCAAAGACCACCAGCTTGGTTGCCCTCCTCTGCACTCGCTCCAGCACCACTTCAGCAAAGGCTGAGAAAGCAGATGTTGCTGACATCTGTCTTGCCCAAGCTGGACTAGCATTTGCCTACTCAGAGACTACAGTTAGGTATCTGACGGCAAAGAGTCGCTTGCACGCGGCTGGAAACGTAACTAGGGACTAATGAGACCCGTACCCGATACGAGTAACAGGTGAGGAGTGCCAAGGGGGTTTGCAAGTACATCAGCAGCACTCTTCCAAACGCGGATCGTGAGAACGTACCGAGAAAAGCCATGAGGGAGGTGTGAAGCCTGATCAGGGAAAATGGATTAATAATGGGTAGCAAGGGGGCCCCTGAAGGATGGCAACAGGATGATAAAGGAGTCTCCTGGCAGAATGCGACAGATGAGGTTCTCTGGAGCCATTTTCTATTTAACATTTACATTAGTGATTTAGAAATTGATTTGTAATGGAACACACTGAACTCTACAGACGACAAAAGCAGGAGGACTCTGAAAGTTGATACGTGGAGGATGTGAATTAATTACAGAAGAATTTAATGAGGATGTAAAAACAAGCTTGGCATGTGGAGTTTAATTTTGGCAAATAGAAAAGACAGTCTCAGGGAGACGGAAATGTGCCTGTGTTGTGCCTTGAGAAGAGGTATCTGTGAAAGACCAAACTCACAGGAGAGTTTCTGAGATGTCTGTGACTTGGTTTTGCCTTGCTGAAGTTCCCTGCGTGGTGGTAAATACTCCTCTCGACACTTCTGTGCACAGTGGGAGGGAGGGTGGTGAGGCTGGGCAGACTGTATTGACGGGCTGGGGATAACTGCCTGCGTTTCACCAGAGCCAAGCGTTGGCTCCTGCATTTCGGACACAACAGTCCCCTGCAGCGCTGCAGGCTGGGGACAGGGTGGCTGGGGGGCAGTCTGGCAGAGAGGGACCTGGGGGCTGAGTATGAGCCAGCAGGGTGCCCAGGCGGCCAAGGCGGCAAATGGCATTCTGGTCTGGATTAGGACCTGTGTGGCCAGCAGGAGCAGGGAGGTGATTGTCCCCCTGTACTCAGCACTGGGGAAGCCGTACCTTGAGTACTGGGTCCAGTTTGGGCACCTCAGGACAAGGGAGATATCGAGGGGCTGGAGCAAGTGCAGAGGAGGGCAATGAAGCTGGTGAGGGGCCTGGAGAATCAATCTGATGAGGAGAGATGGAGAGAGCTGGGGCTGTTGAGTTTGAGGAAGAGGAGACTGAGAGAAGACCTCATCGCTCTCTACAGCTATCTGAAAGGACCCTGCAGAGATGTTGGTGCTGGGCTCTTCCCACAGGAGATCATTGAGAGAAGCAGAGAGAAGGGCTTCCAGCTCCAACAGGGGAGGGTTAGACATCAGGAAAAAGCTCTTCCCAGAGAGAGTGGTCAGGCCCTGGGATGGGCTGCCCAGGGTGGGGGTTGAGTCCCCACCCCTGGATGTGTTTAAAAGTCGCTTAGATGCGGTGTTGGGGGATCTGGCTTAGGAGTGACCTTGTAGAGTGGGGGTGATGGTTTGACTCGCTGCTCCTAGGGGTCTTTTCCAACCCGAATGATGGTGGGAAGTTCCCCATTCCATGTATTAGTACTGCTAAATCAAGGCTCTGACCCAGAGACCCAAAATCAGATGGAGCTGTTCCCACTGAAACACCGTGGCAACTGCGGTTTGAGTCCACGCTGGCAGCGCTTCCAGTGTTAAGCAGGACCTGCAGTTCTAATGACAAGTGTGTGTGTGGAGGGGGGTGTCCAAAGGAGTCCTAGCTCTGTAGGGCAGGTTGGAAGCACTTATGCTTTTGACAGGCCCGCAGGGTACAGTTCTTCCTCTTAACGCAGACATCCGTAAGCATTAATTCCCTTGGTCTTCCTCTCTGCAGCGTGCCTGATGGTGTGGCGCACTGGGCACTCGCTCTGAAATAGCTCTCGTAAGCTGTTTCGGAGCTGTCTCTTGTCATGTTTCGCCAAGCATGGGCGAGGAGGCATTACCCATTCATTTATGCTAAGCAATGCTGTCCTGCTCAGGCAGCACACACAGGGTTTTTGTGGGGAGAGGCAGAGCATGGCAATCCTCGATGTGGGAGAGGGATTCTTGTGCCAGTCACGTCACGGTATGCGAGAAAGGAGATGAAGCTTGCTCCTTCCTTCCATATGAATGTTGGTGGATCAGGCTGGTGCCAGCACAGCTATTTCCACCAGCCCTGAGGAATGAACTTGGACTTGCCCTTCTCCTAGCGAGTCCCCAGGAGCACTTCGCAGCACCGTCACCACCTGCCAGTTGCCCACGCTTTTCCTTCTTCCTCCGGCTCACCCGAAATGCAGACTGCCCCCTTCCCTGGGGTGACAGCAGAGAGCCCCAACTCCTCTCTAAGCAGAAAGATGTGACTAAGTTTGAAAGACACGGAATTCCACCCTAATTCTTCTTGAGAGTTAAAACGGCCGAAGTGAGGAAGCGAACCCTTCCTTCCAGCACTGAGTGAAACGCCTGCCACATAATGCACAGTGACTTCCTTCCACCCAAGCAGAAAACCTCTTTAAAGCTGTTTCTCTTCCTGTCTTCCCCCTGTCAGTGGTGGCAATGCGGAGTTCAAAGGAAAAAAGTGATAGACTAAACTTTTTTCTTTGGTTTTAGAAAGAACCATGGAATTGCAGCACAACCCTGGCTGGAAAGGACCTGCTAGATCACAGAGTCCAACCAGACCCACAACAACCCTAACACCTGACCCATCGACAAACACAAACCACCCCCCTCCATCCCTGCCACTGTACCAGGTCATGCAGCACCACGTCTACACATTCCTTAACTGCATCCAGGGATGGGGGACTCAACCCCCTCCCTGGGAAGGCCCTTCCAGTGCCCCACCACTCGTTCTGTCAAGAACTTCTTCCGAACATCCAACCCAAACCTCCCCTGCCTCAACTTCAGACCACTGCCCCGGGGTTTGTCATCAATTACTAAGAAGAGGCCAACACCCCCGCCCCCCACCACAACCTCCTTTCAGGTAGTTCTAGAGGGCAATGGGGTGCTCCCTCAGCCCTCTTTTCTCCAAACTAAACCTGCCCAGCTCCCTCAGCCTCTCCTCACACCATCTGTGTTCTAACGCCCTCACGAGCTGGGCAGCTCTGCTCTGGACACGTTTCGTTACCAGTTACTGAGGAGAAGAGGCCAACACCCACCTCTCTACAACCTCCTTTCAAGTAGCTGTAGAGGGAAGAGAAAAAAGGCCAAACTGGAGAGTCATGCACTCGTGGTGCTCAACAAAAAGCAAAGGGAAAAGACACATGAAAAGGAGAAGTCCTGAGCATTAAATGATGTACGAGAGGTTAATGCTGGTAACCATCAGCTTTAATCCTAGTGTGGATGATGGGACTGAAGGAGAAACATGAGACCAGAAAAAGAAATGTTAATTGAAAATGGAACAGAAGTTTTAATCAAAGGATAAGGATCTCGTGAAATGACAAGACAAGGAAAAAAGTGCTAGAATAGCTCGGGAAGCAATTAGTTGCTGTGCTGGAAGGCTGAGCAACAGTCAGCCTCTAACGCACTTAATGGGCTTAAAGGTCATTTCTCACCCTCAACAATGCTCCACAATTCGCTGCAGTCACAATGCAGAAGTCTCTGCAATGTTTAACTGGGTGTTACCTGCTGAGGCATAAATGAGTCATTTCTGACAGGGCCTTGGAAACAGCACAAGCAGCTTTAACAGGGCTCAGTTTTGTACAAACAGGTTTGACTCGTGCGGGGGGCTCTGTGGAGAAGCCAGAAGCAAAAGAAGTATGAGTGCGCTGGTATTTTTTAGGGACAAGGAGCGGGTACAAGAGGAAGGCAGAGGAAAGCTGAAGGGAGGCATGAGAGCTGCTTTCCTAACTGTGCCATCACAGAGCAGTAGGGATTGGAAGGGATCTTGAAAGATCATCCAGTCCAATCCCCCCACCACAGCAGGATCCCCTAGATCCAGTCACACAGGAACATACCCAGGTGGGTTTTAAATGTCTCCAGAGGAGGCAGCCCCTTCCTGGGCTCTGGCACCCTCAGTGGGAAGAAGGTCCTTCTCATATCGATGTAGAACCTCCTCTGCTCCAGCTCACACCTACTGTGCCCTGTCCTATCATTACGTGCCCCTGAGCAGAGCCTGGCTCCACCCTCCTGACACCTGCCCTTTCCATATTTATCAACATTCATGGGGTCACCCCTCAGTCTCCTTTTCTCCAAGCTGAAAAGCCCCAGCTCCCTCAGCCCTTCCTCATCAGGGAGATGCTCCCCTCCCTTCATGGTCTTTGTGAGCTGTTGCTGGTTTATCATTCATAGAAGCAGCAGTTCAAACATAATTCATAAAGCACTGAAAGGCCACATCTTCCCTTCTTTAAGAGGAAAATGAAGCTGTGTGAAAAGACATGTCTCTGAGCATAATAACTTGCAGTTTGAAGGATGAGTTTAAAAGTCACTTAGATCTGGTGCTGGGGGATCTGGTTTAGGGGTGACCTCGTAGAGTGGGGTTGATGGTTGGACTCGATGATCCTGGGGGTCTTTTCCAACCTGGATGTTTCTGTGATTTCTTAAATACTTGAAGTACCATACGCTACATCCAACGTATTTAGCCAGATGGAGCAGTTCCATAAACCTACTGAATTCTGTAGTAAAACAAAACAAGTTGAGCTCACAGAACCACAGAACATTAGGGACTGGAAGGGACCTTGAAAGATCATCCAGTCCAGTCTGCTGCTACAAAGTGTTGCCGTCCTATATACAGTCTGTTGAAACCACTAGGACTCTCTCCTCTCACTTGAGGCTTTGGAAATGACCTCTTCTCTTCTGTGATCAATTTGTTGTCTATCATGAACCGCTTTCTACTCAAAGACAGATCCTACACTCTTGTTCTCCCTCTACAGGTTTGGCTCCAGCAGCCTGGTGATACTTAACACTAGTTGCTGTCACTACTGCAGTAAATAGAAATATCTGAGATGTTTCAAGTAATTACAGCAAAGTTCTAGTCTCGCTGAATCACTTCCTGCTTCGCTAGACGTAAAGCCCTTGTATTTCTGTGCGCAGCTTCAAAGAGAAATGCTGGAACTTATTAAATAAACCATATTATTGCTCTGGATTAATTAGCAGATGGCTTAATGATATGCACTAGTAATTGCTACTGCTTGCACATAGTTGATTAAGCTTTATTAACATAATTCTGTTTCAAATACTTCACAGCCATTGATATTTAGTGTTATGTTTATAATTGGTTAACAATTTCCCTGAGAATTACGAGTCTTGCAGAGATTACTGTCTTGTTCTACGCCAAGAGGAATGTCAGGAGGCTGTCTTTATCCTGGCTAAATAAAGACACAGTCAAAACACAGATTAAGAACAGCTACGTGCAGTGCTGATAAGGATCACTGTCGAACAGTTCAGTCCATTACACCTTCATGATGGTAGATGGTTGGACTCGATGATCCCAGGGGTCTTTTCCAACCACAGTGGTTCTGTGATTCATAAAATCAATTCACACAATCGCAGATTAGGGATTGGAAGGGACCTTGAAAGATCATCTAGTCTGATCCCCCTGCCACAGCAGGATCCCCTATATCTAGTCCCACAGGAACGTGTCCAGGCAGGTTTGAAACGTCTCCAGAGAAGGAGACTCCACAACACCACTGACCAGCCCCTTTCCAGGGCTCTGGCACCCTCACTGGGAAGAAGGTCCTTCTCATCTTAATTATAGAATCCTAAGCGATTGGAAGTGACCTCAAAAGATCATCTAGTCTGATCCCCCTGCCACAGCAGGACCTTGATGTGGAACCTCCTCTGTTCCACCTCACACCCACTGCCCCTCGTCCTATCATTGGGTCTCCTGCGCAGAGTCTGGCCCCATCCTCCTGACCCCCACCCTTCACATATTGATCAACATCCATGAGATCACCCCTCAGTCTCCTCCCAGCTCAAGAGCCCCAGTTCCCTCAGGCTTTCCTCAGCAGGGAGATGCTTCACTGCCCTCCTCATCTCTGTGGCTCTGCGCTGGGCTCTCCCAGCAGTTCTGACACTAGGGCTCACCCCAAGTAGAAGTCCCCCAAACCTGTGCAGTGTTGACTTGAGGTCCTCAGCAAAAAAGCACCATCTGGCTTCCTGCAGGTTACTGAAAAGCACAGCTACTGCTGTTCGAACTACCCAGGGACTTAGATCAGCCCAGATGCCAGTCCAGTCAGCCCAGCTTATGGAAAACAATAAGGCTAAAACCCACAACGTTTTTCCTTTAGGCAACGAGAAAACCTAGGATAGGAGAGCACGAAAACAGATGTTCTCCCCTCCCTTATTCATAGCACTTCTAACAGCCCCACTCACAGCTGTCAGGTTACTGTAAGTAATTAAATCACAATATGTATTTGAAATGAAAACTGAGCCGTGACAATCAGTCCGTTCGGTACCACTGCTAATCACCTCTTGAACAGTTTGCACTGCCAGTGGATGGAAAGTGTGTGCTGCAGCGTTGATAACACTTCTGCTGACAAAGGTTTAACGTACGGCAGTGAAACCGAAGATCGGGAGTGAACCAGGCCAGACAAAATAACTACTGCCTGCTGTAATTCCCCCCTCCAAGGGCCACCTGCGCTATGCATATGAGCTGTGCGTGTTTGTAAAGAGTCTGCTTACATCTGCAGGGTGACCTGTTCAAACCAAGCCAGCGTTCTCCTAATTCTGGTTATAAATGCAATATCAAATGTACTTTTATAATTTAAAATGAAAACGATGAACAGCCGCCACCTCAGGTGAGAGAACGGAAACAGAGACACAGTGGGACTTAAAGGACGCTGTTCTGACTGCTCTTGATTAGCCTTGTGTTTGGCTTGGATGCTGTGTCTAGCTGAAGGGCTCCCCTCCATCAGCTTTCTCAGCTCAACGCTCCCCGGTGGCCTTTTGGGCAGGACGGTTTCACCGCACAGTTCTATAGACTCGTGTGAGAAGTGCTGCTCTGCATCAAGACACAGTCCTGCTCGCTTAACCCACAGATGATTTTGCAGGGCTGTGGAGTTACTCAAAGTAGGGCACTCTGCTGCAAAGACAATTGCTAAGTAGACAGTAGTAGCAACCAAAAGTGAGTATGGCTGCCCAGGGAGGTGGTGGCGTCTCCTTCGCCTGGCCGTGTTCCTGTGCGACTGGATCTAGGGGATCCTGCTGTGGCAGGGGGACAGGAGTGGATGATCTTTCAAGGTCCCTTCCAACCCCTAACGTTCTGTGATTCTGTGAATGGATTTGAAGATTACCTCCCTGATGCCACCAATGCAGGACAAGGTCTGTGTCTTTCACACTGCACCAAAGATCACCCCATCATCAAATCTGTGAAAGTCAAAAGAGGATCTCTGAGAGCAAGTACTGTGGCAGACATCCTCTGCCCCTTTCCTAAGCCTTTAAGTGCACTTGTCCAAGAACAGAGCCAGGAAAATATGTTATTCCTAGGCAGCTGCTCAGCAAAGCCCCTGTGAGCACTTTTCAAACCCACTGCGGCTGAAGTACGAGCTCTCATACCTTCAACAGAGACAGAGCGTGATTTCTTCTGAATTTCCTTTCCAAGTGGCCTGAAGCGCTCCCACTCGCTAACTAGAAAATGATTCTCAGTATTGGGCCTTGAATTGGGCTTTTTTTAGAATCCCAGAATCATTCTGGTTGGAAAAGACCCCTGGGATCAGCAAGTCCAACCATCAACCCCACCCTACCAGGTCACCCCTAAACCAGATCCCCCAACACCACACCTAAGCGACTTCCAAACTCATCCAGGGATGGGGACTCAAGCACCACCCTTTTACTCACACACACACTCTTAAAAAACAGCAGAAGCTTTGAAGTGAAGTGGTCTGTAAGAAATCCGCCCACCTGTGGCGACAACCTTTGCCATCACACCTGTTCAGGCTAGGACTTCCTCCCCACTTTGTCATCAGACTGATCCTTATGTCTCCCCAGCCTCCCTGTTTTATTCTTAGACCAGACACTTCTCGGTGGTATCTGACTGCCTGAATATCATTTCCCCATCACTGGAGAGCAGCCAGATTTCCACTCTCCTCTGAGAAGGTAACTTAGGATTTAATGAAAAATCCACATTACAGCGAGAGCCAGTAAGAAAATAATCTGTCAGACATGCGACAGGAGATGTTTTCGACCGAAACAGAAACCCTCAGAGGAAGGAGCCGTTTTCATTTCAAAAGTGAATTGCTTTCAAAAGGAAAATTTAAGGGGAGACCTCATCGCTCTCTA
Source organism: Phoeniculus purpureus (assembly GCA_028565055.1). NCBI lineage: Eukaryota > Metazoa > Chordata > Aves > Bucerotiformes > Phoeniculidae > Phoeniculus > Phoeniculus purpureus. The sequence goes on from JAOXOE010031053.1 coordinate 9,514, forward strand.
CAACTGTCTGAAAGGTCACTGCAGAGGTGCTGGTGCTGGGCTCTTCTGACAGGGACTTAGTGACAGAAGCAGAGGGAAGGGCTTCAAGCTCCACCAGGGGAGGGTTAGACTGGACAGCAGGAAGAAATTCTTCCTGGAGAGAGTGGTCAGGCCCTGGGATGGGCTGCCCAGGGAGGGGGTTGAGTCCCCATCCCTGGATGAATTTAAAAGTTGCTGAGATGTGGTGTTGGGGGGTCTGGTTTAGGGGTGACCTTGTAGAGTGGGGCTGACGGTTGGACTCGATGATCTCAGAGTCTTTTCCAAACTGAACGATTCTGTGATTCTGAACTTTCAGTTTCTCAAAAAAAACCAAAACAATCGAAGTTCTCAGTGGTTTTATGTCTTGGGATCATTTGTGGAATTAAAGTAGATGTTTTAAGATGAAAAAACCGTGGAGTTAAAGTTTAATTACAGATGTTTCAAGTGAGATCGCAACGGGCAAAACATCGTAATTCTACTGCACAGAAAGAGAAATTCTAGAACAGAAATTGCATAGACATAGAAGTTCTATTGCATAGAATTTCAACAAGAAAGAATAAAGAGTATTGCCTCACTGTCTCTGTGCCTTGATAGCTTCATTCTGGTTGGGTTGCTTTTGAAAAATCAAAGGTTTGCCATTTGGAGCCTGTCTCTATGACAACTCCAAAGTTTAAGGGGCTGCTGTTGAATCTCCCTCTCTGGAGACATTTAAAACCTGCCTGGCCATGTTCCTGTGGGACTGGAACTAGGGGATCCTGCTGTGGCAGGGAGATTGGACTGGGTGATCTTTCGAGGTCCCTTCCAGTCCCTAATGTTCTCTGATTCTGTGGTTTGATCTCATGTTTCTGAATTAAGTTCTAGAAGTGTGATCCTGGTCAGCTGAGACCTCACACAACCTAAGAAATTCTGTACTGTGGAGAAAACCAACATCACTCGTTTGTCTCTCTGCAGTCTCACATCTGATAATGCAGACCTTCAACCTTACTGCAGTATCCTGGAAATCCAGCAATCTGAGAACCAAGGTAGACCATTTCCTTCTGCATCCTCCCACTAACTCACAATCGTGCCCACTCTGTCAGCTTTTCCTCATAAAGCCCTTCAGATCTAGGGCCAATCAATGCACCTTCAGGAAATAATCTGTCTAGCGCAGACGTAGAGTCTGACTCATTCCTGCAGCTCTACTCTAGGGTGAAGAGTTGTAAACATCACACAGCAACGTCTAGGTGTTATTTACCTGAAAAACTTCTACCAAAATGAACTACACTTGAATTTCTGAGTCACACCTGCTGAAACACATTTCTGCTGTTATCTGCTGCTGTTAGCTCTCACTCTGCGTTCGTTCTGTCTTCTCCGGGTAGGAGCGGATTGTTGCACCAGGTATTTACTAAATGGGGTGGAAAACTGGCACCTATTTAAGGCAGCAAAGGGAGCATCTCCTCATGGGGTCTCTGTTGCTCCCCTCCTTCCATCATCATTTGTGGCTCTGTGCTGGGCTCTCTCCAGCAGCTCTGTGTCCTTCTGGAACTGAGGAGCTCAGAACTGGACACAAGATTCCAGATGGGGTCTCAGCAGGGCAGAGCAGATGGGGAGGAGACCCTCTCTCAATCTGCTAACCACCCCTCTTCTGATCTTTCAGCCAATTTCTGTTTCAGGGGTCGCACAAGATTTTCTTGTTGCCTTCTATTTCCTTTGCTTCATGTGTCTGTCCAGACTTCAAACACAGAGTTGTGCTAACCTCTATCTGCAATTACCTTCTGCTGCTAATAGAGATAACGATAGCTTGCAGAGGTTTCTTATTGCTCTGCAGTATAGGAAGGGCTATAAAAATAAAAAGTGACCACCTGTAAAATTCCTTAAGAAGGTGGCTGACTCCCCTTCTCCGGAGACGTTTACAACCCACCTGGCCATGTCCCTGTGCGACTGGATCCAGGGGATCCTGCTGTGGCAGCGGGAGTGGACTAGATGATCTTTCGAGGTCCCTTCTAACCCTTAACCTTGTGATTCTGTGACTCTCTACTCCTTCAAAGAAAATAGTGAAATCAGGTGGTTGTTTTCCATGTTGTCATCAAATTAATTCACCTTCAATTTGCCCACAGCAGGACTCCAGAAGCTGTAAAACGATCTGCCATATGTGCCATGAGCCACTGCCAGGCATCGATGCCAGTCTGGTGAGAACACACGATCACTTGGAGACATTTGTATGCTGAAACACATTCGCTGACACTTCAGAGAGACTTTCTGCAGCCCTCTGTTTCAAACAAACAAAAAACGCCAAAAAAAGAGAGATTTCCCTGAAGGGGACACAGCTAAGAAAAGAAAACAGCATTTGCTAGTACTGGCTGATCTTGAATCAGCCAAGGAATTTCAACTATGCCAAGTAACGCCGGCCAACTTGGGTTTTAAACTCACAAGCCTTAAAAAATTGCAAAAGCAGAATTTAATCTGTATAATGGTCACCTTCAGGTTAAGTCAATTATTTGGATTGGATCTCTCCAAGTCGCTGGAGGGTATCACATGCCTCTACTTATTTGTAGAAGCTTTCTCTTCTCATTCTTTAAGACATGCCACAGACTGCTGTGTGAGCTGTGTGAGTCCTGCTGTCATTAGGCTCTGTTAGCGTGGCTGCTCCCACACGTCACTACTGGCTTGTCACGGATCACAGAACGTTAGGGATTGGAAGGGACCCCAAAAGATCACCCAGTCCAATCCCCCTGCCGCAGCAGGGTCCTCTAAGATCCAGTCGCACAGGAACATGGCCAGGAGGGTTTGAAATGTCTCCAGAGAAGGAGACTCCACAACCCCCCTGGGC
>JAOXOE010031054.1:0-12340 GCA_028565055.1 Phoeniculus purpureus
GCAGGGGGGTTGGACTCGATGATCTCTTGGGTCCCTTCCAACCCCTAACATCCTATGATCCTATGATCCTATGATAGGGAAAACCAGACTGGCAAGAAAAGGCTCACAGGAGATTTTAAAACAGTCTGCAAAACTCTTCTATTTTAAAGATATTTAACATCAGTTAGGTTGAAAGGGACCTCAGGAGGTCTCTGGTCCAACTTCTTGAGCAAGCTCAGCTTTGCTGAGCTACTCCAAGGATGGTCAGGTGCTACTGGCTGATCACTGTGCTCTTTTATTAGCAGCTCTAAATTGGACAACACACTAAAGAAGTGGCTTTCAAAGGCCGAATAAAGAGAAAGAGTCACTTCCTTTGATCTAACTGCAGTCCTGATGATGTATCCCAGGATATTGCCAGCCTTCCTTGCTGCCAGGGTGGTGTACACTGCTGACTCATAAGCAGCTTCATCTTCACCTAAAGTTTGCTCAATCACATGCTGCTTAGTCTTTTTCAATATTAATAATTTATTCCAGTAATACAGAATTACAGAGTGGTAGGGGTTGTAAGTGACCTCCAGAGATCATTTAGACCATATATAAATGAACTAGGGCAGACCATACATGAACACATCCAAGTCTCTAGAGAAGGAGACTCCACAACCACTCTGGACAGCCTGTTCCAGTGCTTTATCACCCTCACAGTAAAGAAATGTCTCCTCATGTTCAGGTGGAACTACCTGTGTTGCAGTTGTGCCCATTGCTCCTTGTACTATCACTGGGAATCACTGGCCCCATCTTCTTGACACCCACCATCCTGATATTTAGAAATATTGATCAGATTCCCTATTAGGCTAAACAGTCCCAGATTTCTCAGCCTTTCCTCATAAGAGAGATCTTCCAGCCCCTTAATCATCCCCATAACCTTCTGTTAAACTGTCTCTAGCAGTTCCTTATCTCTCTTGAATTGGTGAGCCCAGAAATGGACACGATGTTCCAGATGTGGCCTTACAATGGCAGAATAGATGGGGAGAAGAATGCTTCTCATCCTGCTGTCCTCATGCATCCCAGGATACCACTGGTCTTGGCCACAAGGACACATTGCTGTTGCACAGATAACTGATCATCCACTAGGACTCCAAGGTCATTCTCCATGGAGCTGTTTTCCAGCATGTCAACTCCTAGTACAGTCTGTAAGAGCTTGATGCTCCTGAAAGTAGTGTTGAGAATAGCATCACTACAGTAAAATGAGTGATTTCATAAAGAGGACTAGCATTATCCTAAATACACTAACCCACATATCTTTACTATAGCTATTCCAATCCTGTCCTTAAGCAACGAAAAGGCACTCCGTCCCAGTCAGGTCGAAAAAGGATGTAAATGGTAGATTAATTTGATCCATGTTTATTATGTAAAAGATGTGCAGGCTAATAGAAGTGAAAAGACACCTACGTCCAGCTGTAGTTAAAAATAACTACTAAGAAGGAAACCAGGATCAATGGCTACTTATACCTTGGGCAATTTTTAATCTTTAGTATTGATGTTCTGTTTCTAGACAATTACTCCTAAGACCTTGCAGGAAATAACAGTTGAACATTTTAAACTGTTCCAACAGGACAAGGAAAAAAAGAATCTCATTCACTCAAGGTGCCACATCTTACCAGGCTTCTTAGTCTGCTGAAACCAGGATGTATTGGCTTTTGGGTTTTTCCTTGTTGAGAGTGCTAAATACAGCCAGGAGGCACTGAGGAGGGAGATGTAAAGCACCTTAACGTCACTGCCGCAGAGGTCCAGGCATCTCTGATTCCCTGCCCTGAGTTATCACTAATAATAATGTAATCTTAAGAATCTGTACCTTCAGGTTGGTCAGAAGCAATCTTAAATAAGATTAGCTGACACCAAGCTGGGTGGTGCAGTTGGGAGGCCATCCAGAGGGACCCGGACAGGCTGGAGAAGTGGGCTCAGGGGAATCTTGTGAGGTTCAACAAGGCCAAACACAGGGTCCTGCAGCTGGGCTGGGGCCATTAGAGGTATCAATATAGGCTGGGGGAGGACCTTCTGGAGAGCAGTCCTCTGAGAAAGAACCTGAGGGTCCTGGTGGATGAAAAGCTGGACATGATGACACAAATGTGCAGTTGCAGCCCAGAAGGCCAACTGCATCCTGGGCAGATCGAGAGAGAGGATTCTGTCCCTCTGCTCTGCTCTCACCTGGAGTCCTGCGTCTAGCTCTGGAGCCCTCAGAACAGCCAGGACAGGGACCTGATTGTGGAGGTCCAGAGGAGGCCATGAAAATGATCAGCGGGCTGGAGCCCCTCTGCTTTGGGGACAAGCTGAGAGAGCTGGGGTTGTTCAGCCTGAGGAGGAGAAGACTATAAGGGAACCTCATGGTGACCTTCTAATCCCTGAAAGGGGCTTGTCAGAAGGCTGGGGAAGACTGTTCACAAGAGCACGGAATGATAGGATGAGGGGTCATGACTTTAAGCTGGAAAAGGGCAGATTGAGGCTCCTTAATCTGAGGGTGGGGGATCCCTGGACCAAGTTTCCTAGAGGGGTGGTGAAGGCCTCATCCCCAGACATCCAAGGTCAAGCTGGACAGGACTCTGGGCAATCTAGTCTGGTGAGTGATGGCCCTGCTTGTTGTAAGGAGGTTGGGCTAGATGGTCTTTGGAGGTCCCTTCCAACTCTATGATTCTGTGGCTATATTTGTCTTAGGATTTCGTGTTTGAATCATCACCATACATGTCTGTCTTCTGGCAGTTAAAATTTTGGAGGACTTGAGGGTATGATTTTATCATACTATAAGGCACACATTCTTAGATCTTTTAGGATTTCTAAGACCTGAATGGTTTTCATAAAGCCAGTGCTGTATATTCCATTTGTTAGGTTAAAGCTAAGCTTAAACCCATAGTATCCCGGCGGGCTTTCATCTGAGCAGTCAGTGTTTAAGGTCACAGCATCCAGGCGATTTCTTACGTGTTTCTTCTCATACTGAACTCAAAACACCTACTTGATCACATTAATTTACTCAGGGACTTCAACATTCTCCCCAGGCCCCTGTGCACTCCTTTAAAAGCTAGCGCATTCTTGAGTTACCTCCAGTCTCAGAACTAGATTAACTTCTGCAGATCCTATTCTTTATCATAAAGGTACATTATCTGCACTTCATTGTTTGATGCATCAGAGCTCTTTCATTTCAGAGACTCCCCTGAATTTTCTGTTGTTTTTTGTTTATTTCTTTTCATGGGCTCCTAGAGAATCAGTTGCTAAGGCTTTTGAGAACAGGGATATGAATTTGTTGGTTTTCTGTTTAATGATTTTAATGAAGTGCACGGTGAATCATCATAAGCTCAAATATGAGTGAAGAAGGAATTAGGACAGGAGGATGAAACCTCCTGTCTCCTTGTGCTATTAGATGCATGCAAGCTGCAGCACTATTTAGAGGAAAGGCTAAGACTCAGTTATGACGAGCCTAATAAAGATGCTTTATTCAAGACATCGGAGACTGTCAAATCCCCTGCTTCTTCCTCAGCCTTATTAAACAAACTGTCGTCTCTGCTGTTATCCACCCAAGAACATGTTATGCAAAGCTCCAGAACTGTTCTTTGTCAACAGCAAATGTCTGATGACTTGTCCTGTTCCTGATAAATACCTCTAAATCCTGAGCAGCAGTGAAAAATTTAGTCTATTTCCATTAATAATAACTTATCTCTCAATCATTTTCAAAAGCTCACATAATAGTCCCATTCACTGTTTTAGACATTGCAAAACTCTTCTGGTGTTAATTTTACTGTCAATACAAGCTCTGACAGCAACTTGTTTTGAGAATCACTATTCCTTTTTAATTTCCAATATTTGAAACCTGACCTAGTTACATTACCTTAATTCAAAACTCACTAAACACTTATCTGACCTTCATAATGTCAACTCCAATTTGAAGGTACAGATGGATTGTATATTCACAGTGCTCTGTAAATAACCCACAGAGTAAATCCTATCTCTAGTCACTACTTTTCTTCAGATTAGAAATTGTGCCTTGAACTGCATTACAATTATAATTGATTATTTGGCTGAATTGCTGGGGGAAGTGGAGTCAGATTCAGTCATGAGATTTGTAGAGAGCAATTGCAAGGAAATCTTGAGGTGTTCGACTCCAATATGCCAGCGTGATCAAGGCCAGCTTGCACTACATCTAGCAGTCCTGCTTGTCCTGGTTACTGTGGTTTGCCAAAAGTCCCAGCTGTACAAGAACCAAGCCAGTTAAGCACACTGGCTGACTGGAAGTTGTACAGACCTAAATGAACAGCAAGAATTTTCCAAATGCTACCCAGAATCATTACCTCATCCACAACAGCATTCAGTGCTGCTAAAACTGGTATTTCATAAGCATTGCAGCCTGCATGTAACACTAGAGGTGGACTGACATCAGCATAAATTATTCACGGGCAGTCAATTGCACTGTAAAAAATCAAATTCCTCTTCTGAGACTGACTATTCTTTGAAGAATATTGACTTAACAGCTACTGCCCTTTAAGGCAAAAGCCTACCACTGAATACAAAGTATAGAAACCCGTAATGATATCTCTGTCTGCACAACTTAAGTTCTTGTCTATGGACACAAGCCATCAATTATGTATAATGAGAAGGGTATAAAATAACTAGAGAGAGATGACTAGTGAGAAAGAAGGTATTATGCCTTAAGGTATTAGGGTGCAATGAATCACAGAACATTAAGGGCTGAAAGGGACCTCGAAAGATCATCTAGTCCAATCCTCCTGCCACAGCAGGATCACCTAGATCAAGTTGCGCAAGAACATATCCAGGTGGGTTTTAAATGTCTCCAGAGAAGGAGATTCCACAACCCCACAGGACAGCCCTGTCCAGTGCCCTGTCACCCTCACTGGGAAGAAGTTCCTTGTCCAAAAGATTTCACAATCAGATGTACAGAACCCACATGACCAGAGACATTGGTATTTACAAGACTAGGAGAGTAAAAACAATAAAATGAAAAAAACCCCAAACACCTTACACTATGTAATTAGCTATCAGTATAAAAGTAGGTTATTAACGACAACAAAGTGAATCTAAAAGCTCCTCAGGATTACTGATTAAAGAAGATTAAGCACTCGGCAGACTGTAAGAGCTTACATGCAGAGGTTAGTGAAGACGAGTATGTCTAGGCAAAACCATGTCCACAAGATCCACACCTTTATCACTGTCAAGGGGCGCAGCAATTTTGCTGTGCAGAGTGTCACTCACTCTGCACAGCAAAATCAAGTTGCACAGGAACATATCCAGGTGAGTTTTAAATGTCTCCAGAGAAGGATTTTTGGCATCTCTGAAACCCTAGTTCTAAGGCAGAAGGCGGGGTAGCCTCAGCCACCTCACTGGAAATGCTAGCAGAGAGTTTGCCACAGCTGACACCCCTGTAACCTGTACTGCAAACAGGAGACAATTTTGTGCAGCGGTGTCTAGGTAGTCCACTTGGGAGAAGAGGTAATGTCTGTTACCATACGATAAATGTACTCCATGTTACTTTGCTTTTATCAATCTTTTTACTAGTTGAATGAAAAAAAAGGTTTTATTTCTCCCCAGCTGCTTCCTAACAAATAACGAAAGATCTATTTTACCTCTCATATGAAGTTATTTTTTTTTCATGCATTGTGCAGTAGACTACTTTTTAATATTGCCTGGTTTGCTTTCAGCTTCCCCAATCCTCCTATCTGACACTGGGAAAGACGTTGCTATTAAATGTTTCTAGGTCAAACCCAAACAGAAGTTTCTTGTTTGACAGCTGAGAACAACTCATCCTTCACTGTCACTAGGAAAACACAATATGCCTTTTAAAAAAAATATCAGAGCAGGAGAGAAAGTAAAATAGATAGTAAAGAAAAAAATAATAACCCATCAAAACAGTCTTTTCCAAAACCAAACCAAACAAAACCCTCCAACACTTTTGTATTTTTCAGAGACTGCCAGTTGCAAAGGGAGCTCAGCATCTCAGGGAGCCTTGATTCTGCCTCTGCAGTCATCTTAAAGTGAGGCCAATGTGCTACCCAAATATGGATCTTAGGATCTTAGCACTGATTTAGGATTAACTTCCTTTCTCTTCATCCTGCTTAGTGAACACTACTCTGTTTATCTGGCCAAACTGCCTATGACCATAAGAAACAGTTAGATGAGGGATCAGATTTAAGGATGAAGAGATACTCTGTGTCTACAAACTCATACTTTTACAGTACCTGCTGGAAATTACTTCATCCTAAGGAAGCTCGTGGAAGAGGTCTACAACAAGAAGCCTACTGCACTATCCTAGGACTGTGGTCATAGCTCATGGTAACTTGAGAACGCAGCAGACACAGCTTGCAGAGCTGCTTCATTAGCCCTTCCTCTCTGCAGTCCAAAGATCTGAGGGGGCCCATCCACTATTCAGATTCTCAGGTCCATTCTCCAAAACTTTTCAACATACTTATCTCAGCCAGCTGAACTCCATCCACCATCAGCTTTTTGAGGCAAAACATTTCACCATCTGCCCTCACACTGAAAGGGCAGCTCCAGGCTAACCTGAGCTGTGACACACCGAGTGCTCTTTAAATAAGGAGAGACCAGATATGACTCAATTAGGACAACAACTTACAAATTTTAAACAGAATGTACAACTCAAACCTTCTTGGTAACTCCTAACCTGGATCCTGAAATGAAAGCAGGTGACCATGACATAACCTGGTATCCCAAGAAGGAATAATTTTACAGTTTAAATCCATCTAAGATAGTCAGGCTTACACAAGGGGCAACAGGTGTAAGCTGAAACAAAGGAGGTTCCACATCAATGTGAGGAGGAACTTCTTCCCAATGAGGGTGACAGAGCCCTGGAAGGGGCTGCCCAGGTGGGTTGTGGAGTCTCCTTCTCTGGAGACATTTAAAACCTGCCTGGATGTGTTCCTGTGTGACTTGGTCTAGGTGATCCTGGTGTGTCAGGGGGATTGGACTGGATGATCTTTCAAGGTCCCTTCCAATCCCTAAAGTTCTGTGAAACTTCTGTAAACACTCTCTATTCTCATGTGAAAAAGAACTACCTCCAACAGTAGCTCAAAACCTTGCTGCCTTTTGATCTTCCCTCTAAAATTAATTGCAAACACAGTTAATGGGGAGCGCCACAAATACAGAAGCTTTGTGGTGGCATATTTAGGAAGTGTTTTATTTCCTCTGCTGCCTGAACAGCTGCACAAGCCTGATGTGTACAGTCTGTCAGGCAGCTGGCCCAAAGGCACACAGGCTGCCCACTACCTGACAAGTTGGAAATTTAATTGGGGAGCAATCATCAAGCCTCTTCCCTGCATGTAAATTAAGGCAGCAGGTCTATCGAGAGCATGGAGTCACTGCCTTTGAGTTGCTCAGCACTCCTTGGCAACTGATTTTTCTGCTGTAGTTTGCATCAGCTTTGCAGGAATCTGTTGAGCTGCTCTTCCAGTTGCAAGTGTCAAGTACCAAAATGAGGAAACGGTCCATAGAGAGAGGACTAGGATGACCTTTTTTCAGGCACAACAAACCAAGGAAATTGTTCTATAGGTGGAGATCACAACTAGTTCCTCTTACAAAAGTACATTCAGAGGAACATTGATTGTCTAATGTTAATTTTAACCATGAGTTTGAAGTCAGTGTCACTGAGATCATGTTAAACGTTTGCAATTCCATATTGCTTTTGGGCATGTGGACTCTTTGTCTCACCAGACTTAGGCATGAGCTTGTTTAAAAGCCACCAGTTGTTCTTTGAAGACCTTGAAATTTCTGGTTCTGCAGAGGGATCCAGCCAAAATTGTGTGAAATAATCATAGAACATTACAGTTTGGAGGGACCTCACAGGGTCATGTAAGTCCAACTCCCGCTGCTGGAGCAGGGTAAGCCTACAGCATCTGGTGTATCCAGACTGTCTCCCATTTAAGTACAAACCAGGCCTGACCCTGCTTAACTAATCCAATATTCCATCCCTATGTCTCTTTGCCCACTAATACCCACACTCCCCCCAGCTCTCACACTGCTGTTTCAGTCTGTGTGAGGATACAGGCCAGAGAACTTCACACATACAACACGTACTACCAGATCCTTACACTTGCACCTGGGAGCAGTGCTAATAGAAGTCACATTCAGAAATCGTGTAAAGCAGCTCCACCACTCATTAATGCAAAAGCACTGATTTCATTAGAAATGTCATCACCTTGTTCAGCCTAAAACTTGAGAAGCAGTTAAAAAAAGTCTCAACCTAATCTTTCCTTGGTATGCAATAAGTAGAGGAATACATGACAGAACTGCTCTGTTAACTGCATCAGAAGGTGATGCACCCTTTAATGCCTTTCACATGTGCCTTTAAATGAAACAAACCCTAGAACATAATCCCAACTGCTCCATGTTTTGCCAGAAATAGGAGAGACTACTTCTCTCTTGCAAAATTTTGCCCCATTTACTGTCTTATTTTGGTGTTTTTTGGATACTTAGAGAGTGGTTTAACCCCTCGTATAAAGCATCTGTCCAATTGCAGCGATTGTTTATATGGGGCAAGTTGAGAGAACTAAATTCAGTGTCTAAGGCAGGTCAAGTGCTACCGATCTTTATGCCTCTTATGCAATTTCTATACTGTGTTTAATTTAATTCAAGCTGCTAAGTGGTAACAAAGCCATAAAAAGTTTCAGAAGCTGGAACAGAGGAGGCTCCACATCAATATGAGAAGGAACTTCTTCCCACTGAGGGTGACAGAGCACTGGAAGGGGCTGCCCATGGGGGTTGTGGAGTCTCCTTCTCTGGAGACATTTGAAACCCACTGGATATGTTCCTGTGCAATTTGGTCTACATGGTCCTAGTACGGCAGGGGGATTGGACTAGATTGAGGTCCCTTCCAATCCCAAATGTTCTGTGATTCTGTGAAATCACTAAAATTATACATTTGCCTGTAAACCCCAACCAATATCCAAAGCACATTTGGGATTGGACTGGATGATCAGTTGAGGTCCCTTCCAATCCCTAATGTTCTGTGATTTAACAGGTGAAACATACTTCATTCTTGGATTTACGTATTTTCCTTCTGCTTCAGATGGAAGAAGAAAAAGACTTCATTTTTAAGTGCTTAGTCAGAATAAACATACATTCTAGGTGGCTTTTAAAGGATATTAATACAATACTGTTGCAACTCAGAAAACAGGCACTCCAGGCTACAGAACAAAAGTTGGTTGCTTCTCTCATAGTTTGTCTTTAAACCCTTTCTTTACTTTCTATTAATAACATTTTTGTCTTTCTTTACTATAAAATTGTTCCCGGCTTTTCTGTGTGTTTCAGTGATCCTGAGAAATCCAAACTGGCACAAAATAATCCTAAACCTGGATCCTAAACCACGTCAAATTCAGTGGAAGACTAAATAGGGTTAACTTAGGGTTCTTTTAAAAAGCCTCATCCCATTGCACAGGATTATTATGAGTGCTAACAAATCAGTGCTGGAAGATTCAAGAGACATACTATTTTCTAACATTGCGTTGACTTCAGGGAATTTACTCATCAGAACATTACCACTGAAAACTGTCATCATATTAGTTGGACCAGAATTATTTTGTCATAAAACACCTCAGAAAATACTAAACCTTTCTTTTCCCACATGAGGACTAGCTGATACTAAATCACACAGAATCACAGAACATTAGTGATTGGAAGGGGCCTCAAAAGGTCATCTAGTCCAATCCCTCTGCCACAGCAGGACAACCTAGATCAAGTGGCACAGGAACATATCCAGGTGGGCGTTAAACATCTCCAGAGAAGAAGATTCCACAACCCGCCCTGGACAGCCCCTTCCAGGGCTCTGTCACCCTCACTGGGAAGAAGTTCCTTCTGAGATTGATGGAGAACCTCCTATGTTCCAGCTCACACCCATTGCCCCTTGTCCTATCACTGGATGACATCTGTTTTTCTTTAACTGTGCAATATGACAAATCCATTTACAGTGGATGTGTGTGGAAAGGAAGAACATCTGTCCATGCTGATAAACACCTGTGCTTAGTATTTTATCACCAAGCATCAGACCAAAGCCACAGCATCAGAAAGTACCTGGTTCAAAAAAAAAAGGCAGCTTGCATTTCATATTTCATTTTATTCACTTTATTAACTATTCAATGTTCAGTTGCTTATTATGTTTTTCTCTTGCTATTTTCTTTCCTTTTTAGAGAAGGGAACACTTTATGCTTTGAAAGCAGGGTATTCACTTTACACATCCTCTGTTCAGGCAAGGAATGAGTTTCCTGAGAGTATGAACTACTAATACTTGTTATAGCTGCATGTCTTAGTAATCATTAAAAAGTCATTTTGCAAAAGCCACAGAAAGAAAAATGCACCATGAAAAAAAATCACTTTAACACACACTATTGTGATAAATTAGGACTGCATGCGTAACAAATACTGTGACCAAAGAACTGGAGGAGGTTTATGTGAGAGTCCTGCAGTCATGGTGCCAGGACCTGAAGGGTTGGATCTGTGCACTGCTGGCTTGCTCATCAGGATGGGCACGTTCCAGACACGGCACAGACACACAGCAGCACTGTGCTGGAACTCTCCAAGGCACACTGTACACTGTAGGTCTGTTTATGTTGGCTACAGAAGAAGAGATGATACGCAATGAGGCATGAAGCCTGCTGGAACAAAGCCCCTGTCAATGTTTTGTGAGCTTATCTAAGTGGAGTTTAGAAAATGTGTCATGTGGTTGCAAAAAATCCAAAAGCTAGGTTTTTTATACCACAGTTTCACTGAGCAGGACTGGCAGAGCTTCCTTTCATTTTAATTCTAACTAAAGTTTTGACACAATTACTATGAAGAATTATTTACCTTACCTGCTTTACTTAACTTCTTTTCCTGAGAAAAGCTCGGGGAAACCTTATCACTCCTTAAAACCACCTGAAAAGCAATTGTAACAAGGTCCCATTGGTTTGTCTCCCAAGCACCAAGCTATAAGGACAAGAGGAAAGAGCCTCAAGTTGCACTAGTAGCGGTTTAGGTTGGATATTATGAAAAATTTCTACACCAGAAGGGTTGTCAAGCACTGGAACAGACTGCCCGGGAAGTGGTGGTATCATCACTCCTGGAGGTATTTAAAAGAGGTGTAGATGTGGAGCTGAGGGACATGGTTTAGTGATGGGCTTGGCGGACTACCACTTAATTTGGAAGTGATTTGAACTTGAAGATCATAAGGGTGTCTTCCAACTTAAATGATTCTAGCATCAGAAGAGTGGGTGAAGATCCATAGAGATGGGGTGCTGTATTAGCTAAGCAGGGTCAGGCCTGGTTTGTGCCTGGATGGGAGACAGTTGGGTACACCAGGTGCTGTAAGCTGACCCTCTCCATCAGTGGGGGTTGGACTTAGATGATCTTGCAAGGTCCCTTCCAACCTGTAACATTCTGTGATTCTATAAACCAAAAGATGTGCTATAGTAGTGCAGCTAATGCATCCCACTGCTGAAGAGGGTTCAGTCCAAGCGATGACACTGGAGCAGGACCTGAGTACACCTGCAGACAGCACTGTGACTGCTATTCAGTCTATTATTATTATTCTCCTAACCTGCAATCTTCCTAATAGGGTAAGTCCACTAAACTGTGACAGTATGGCATTTCTACACCTAATAATTGAACTATTGCCTAAATAAAGCATTATTTGCTGTGACTGCGAAGTCAAAAACGGATGCCAAATGCCACAATGTTCACCAAATCTCTATTCTGAGTGCCAGCAAAACAAGACAAAAATGCATCACGCAGAAGGGGTAGCAAGGTTGTCCAGGGTAAGGGAATGCGGACAATGCGCATGGTTCCTACACAAGTGATAGCCGTGTATTTTCCATGCGTACACTCTAGGTTGGAACAGCTTGGAAAGTTTATTTAAAAAGTAAAAACAAAAGGTGTGGAATAGTCCTAGAATCTGGTGGGGTTTTTTTCTGTGCATCTCCTTTTTCCATGGGATAGAACATAGGCACTTAACATTATTTCAACATAGGATACTAAATTTGCCTGGTATTTTGTTTGGTGTCACTACTGCTGATTACTACTTGCAGCTCAGTCAAATGAGCCTGGCACTATGCAAGGCTAATTCCTTACAATGTTGGCATCTGCCCAAACTTTATCCCCAAAATACAACCCTATTGAGAAAGCTTGGTGTCCAGGAAAATGCAGATAAGATTATCAACAGCTGACTCAGCTAGATCACACCATTACTAGGTTTAGTAGGAGAGGAATAAATCACAGAATCATTCAGGTTGGAAAAGACCCTTGGGGATCATCGAGTCCAACCATCAACCCTACTCTACAAGTTCATCCCTAAACCATATCCCCCAACACTACATCTAGG
>JAOXOE010031055.1:0-12340 GCA_028565055.1 Phoeniculus purpureus
TCCCAAATCTCTGCTGGGGGCTGCAGGAAGGCTCTGCAGTGCTAAGCTCTGAAAAGCAGCAGTAGGGCAAAAGTGAAGTGTCCTCGTCCATGTTTGCTGCAAATCAATGTGTTTTCCTGCAAAGTGCATTCACTTGCAGGGCAAACACCTGACGATGATTTATTTTCTACTTTGTTTTTTCTTACTTTAAAAGTTCGCATTGGCCTTCTGCAGCTCAAATCAGTCTGAGGAATTCCCTTTGCTTTGTTGTCACTGTCTCTGGTCTGCTACCTCGCTCTGACATCTGCTCTGTGCAAAAAGGCTTTTGCAGGAATAAGTTGTTTCACTGGTTGCTTCTGGAGGCTGTGTCCCTGCTTGCCTTTGCACAGCATCTGCAGCATGACATTCTAGACTGTCTGTTTAGGATTTAGCATCTTTAATAACAAAACAATACTTGTTTTCGACATTTAAGCCATAACAGCTTTTACATAACTCCAGTTTTCCCCCTCATTTCTATCTTCAGCTGCTCTTAGTCCTTTATAATTAATAGTAGAGATGTTTGTACAAGGAGCATTTAATCCCACTGCTAGAAGATAGATAGGTCTGTAGGAATTCTGTTTGTTTTCTGACAATTAGAAGGAGGCTTTTAGAATATTCTCTTCACTATTACTTAATATTTTTGGAGTTAGGAGTATAAACAGTAATTTCGGGGCAAAGGAAAAATGTCATTGCTCTCAAAGTGTTCTCATTTACGATGGGAGAGGTTTTATATGAAAATGTTTCCCACATACGTGTGAAGAATAATTTGAATGAGTTGTCATTCTAACTTGGAAACAATTCCTGTTTGATACAGAAAAGGTTTGAGCTGCTTCATGCTAAAACACTTCACAAAAACCCATTGAAATTCTTCTTAAACAAAACCTATTACGTTTTCCGCTTGACGTAGGTGAGTCAAACGCATGCTTTCTCATAAGTTTATGAACAGGTGATGTCTCGTTTCAAATTTAGGACCATGCTATACACTTTATTTAGGATTAGGATTTAGACTATTCAATGTAAAAAAACTTACCTCATCTTCTGGTGTCTCAGAAGGGCAAAAATCCCTCTAACAGAGTATGTCATGGTTCCTTTAGTTCCACACTGCTAATCACCAGTAAACGTCTATGTTTATGCAAACACAGGTAATGTATACATGTAGGACGCATCTGCTGGATAATTGACTGTTCTTCAGTCCCTTGTGGGAGCAGAGCTGCATTTTAGGGATGTGCCATTGTCAAGCTACAGATGTGGCTTTCCTGGATCTTCATGATGCCAGTAGATACCTAAGACCAGGATACCTATTAGGAGCTAGATTATGACCTTAAGACCTCACAGAGTCCTTTTAATTTGGAATTTTTTTTTAGAGCCTACTGATGGGAAAAGAGCTGTATTAATAGACAAGATTCTTCTCAACCATCTGAGACACTAGCGTGAGATTTGAAGAACACTTTTGTCATTTTAAATGTATTACATTGCATTAATAATATTCTACCATAACACAACACATTTTAACATGAAAATTAGGGACTAGTGTACAGATCTCTAGAAACACTATTTCCTTCTGTGTTTTCTCAATGAAATTAGCTGGGAAAATACCCGGTGTTCAGGCTGGACTTGATTTCGCACAAATATATTGAAAATTTATAGATTAATTTGGTAAGAAAAAGAAGAATGAATTGTCTCCAGAGGGATAAAAACCTCATGAGCACATTAAACAAACTTAACTCTTGTGATCTATAAATAAAGTTGGTGTTGTAATTTCACGATACCACAGTGATCTTGCTTTTACAGAGCAAAACAACAGCAATAATAAGAAAGAGAAAGAATGCTGATAATAATCAAAGTTCTGCAAGTGTCTCCAGAATTTGCACCATTTTCTAAAGAAAAATTAAAGTCATTATTTATATTCTTACCTCAGTACTCCTGCAACTAAGGTTTATTTTTATGCTGGTTAGGATCATTTCTTGATTAAACAGATGCAGAGATAGGTCTATGTAGATAGAAATATGTCATGGAAGTAGAGAGAGATAGTAGACAGACACAGAGATATGTTTGAGCTGAAAGGCAACTAAAACCCCAAATAGATTTAACCAGATCATGAACAAACTGTGGATGAAGTAGAAATCTTTTAACCATTAGACAGGTAAGAGAATGATGTCTCTGTGAGAGTGAAACCATTTCTGTAATGTTAACCAGGACCAGTTTAAGAAATACATTATAAATGGGATGTGGTAGTGTGATGAATTTGAGGAACAAACAAAACAAGGTTCAATCTTGTTATCTATGAAAAGAGAATCACAGAATCATGAGATAACTAGGGTTGGAAGGGATCTGAAAGATCATCCAGTTCCAAACCCATTGTAGAGGTAGGGACGTCTTCGTTAGATCATGTTACTGAGGGCCCCAGCCAACCTGGCCTTCAACACTGCCAGGGAAGGGGCAGCCACAACTGCCTTGGGCAACCTGTTCCAGCATCTCAGCACCCTCATAGGAAAAAATGCATTCCTCATGTCCACCCTCAATCTCACCTCTTCAAGTTTGGAACCCTTTCCCCTTGTCCTCTCGCTACCACCTCTGTCAAAAGCCCTTCCCCAGCTTTCTTGAAGCCCCCTTCAGAGACTGGGAAGCTGCTAGAAGTTAACCTGAGAGCCTTCTCTCCAGGCTGAACAACCCCTACTTGCTCAGCCTGTCCTCACAGGGGAGGTGGTCCAGCCCTCTGATCATTTGAGTTGCTCTCCTCTGGACACCTTCCAGAGCTCTATGTTCTTCTGATGTTGAGGACTCCAGAACTGGCCACAGTACTCCGTGATTCTTTATGAAATAGGCGTGATAATTACCTGATACACGTTTGGAGATCTAGGCTTACATGAGTGTCAATAGAAATGCTGTGTGGAACAGTAAAAGTAGTCTTGTGCAGTAAAAGTGGAGTTGGATCTCCTTCCATGGTTAGTTTGCTACAGGTCTAATCCAACAGAAAATTTAGGCATCTCTGTTCCTGCAGTGTCTGCAGTGATTCATGGGGAAACTGCTTTCGAGCTCAGAATTACCCAGAAACAGTGTGTTTTGTTGCCTCAGGGTTACTAGCTCTGCTGCTTCTCAGATCAGTGGAGGTGCTAGAAATGCTTAAGGGCTTTGCTGTATTGGTGTTAGTTGCTGAACTGAAACCCAAATTTGAACTCTGAAGTGTTTTATTCTGATGTATTGTGCCCTGACAAATCTGGACAGAGGGAGACTGTTGACAGCCGACATAAATAAATGTGTAGCAGAAAGGCAGGAGACCCTGGTGTGGTTATAAAGTACATCTCCAGTTTGAATCTCGCTGCAAAGCCCTCATGTACCTGCTGGGATGCAATACTGCTGTCAGGTCAGAAATGCAGACGTCTGTTTCCTTCTCTGCAAGAGCACAGCAAGGGGGTAATCGATAAGTACCTGCGGGTAGCTCCAGATGGCTCGTATCTTGCTACCTTGCTGCACCTCCACCTTTCTGCGCAGTCTTTTTAGGCTTTAAGTACTCGTTGGTTGGTACTCTTTAGTGGTGAGAAATAGACTGAAGCTTGATTTGAAAACAGAGTGTGAAATTTTCAGAACCTGGGTTTGAACAGTTTTTCCATCCTGCTCTGCAAAAGGAATTTGGATCAAATTGTTCAGACCTTTTAGGAAGCATCTAAATCTCAGAATAGGCAAAGGCACAGGATGCTTTTTAGAGGGGGAAAGATATCTCGAGATGGACTCGTCTGGACCAGCTGCCTACCTGTGTCTTGCTGTTCTAATTGGAAGTTGACACCATCTACCTGTGTAGTCTCTCTGTTTTGAGACACAGATGTAGCTGTTGGTGTTTTCAAGTGCTCTGAACCTGAAAAATAAGTATTTGGCAGGGGTAGGACAAACTTCTGATTTGTTTCAAACTTGACTTTTTTCAAAGTGAACTACAGCTCTGTGAGCTCACTAGGGTTATGGCTATTTTATAACTTCTACCAGTAAATTTTAGTTTAGCCCTCCAAATAGTTTTCCAACAGGTGAAAAAATGTATTAATTCTCCATCTGCCTACTTGGAAGCCCCTGTTTAGGGAAAGTGGAACTGAAGGACTCTGCTAGAGGGGACCTACAGCTGCCTGGTGGCCCCAGCTCATTCCTCCACATCCAACCTTCCTTAGAACTTCCCAGCAGTGCAGCCAGAGAAGATGCATCTCTACTCTCACTCACTGCACATCTCAGTTGTAACTGGGAAACCTGATGACTTGTTATCCTGCTTGAAGGATCGATCAGAATCTTCCAAGCCACCCAAAAATTCCTGAATTCATTGTAAGTCTACTCTAAATTTGCTTAGTATAAATACACTTGAACTTGAAAGAGAAGGCTACAAAGCCAGGCATAGTTTCTAATAACTTACTGGCTTTAGTAAACAAACTACTAGGAGTAGGTTTACTGTATAGAAAATGTTTATAGTGTCTCTGCGTCCAAATAGTTTCACTGTTTGTTTGTACTGTTGGGCTAGTGGACCTGTGGCTGGGCAGAGCATTGCTCAGCTCAGTGCTCAACAACCTGCGTGAACATCATTGGGAAAGTGAGATTAAATATTTGGGTTTCATACTACGAATTCTTTGGCATTTAGCCACCACTTAACACAAAGGCTCCTTACTGGAGTCTTAAAATCAGAACAAATCTGGAATGCAATAAATTAAAGCAAGAAAAAGAGAAGGTTGTTTATAATCAGATTTTCCAGGGTTTCCCCTCTCTGTCAGTTATGAATGACACTGGTGAGTTCTACTTTTTCACACATCCCTGGAAGTGTTGAAGAGCAGGTTTAGGGGCCCTGAGTAACCTGATCTAGTGAAGCTGCCCCTGCCTGTGCAGGAGGGTTGGGAATGGATGATCCTCGAGGTCCTTTCCAACCCTGGCCATTCTATGATGAGTAGGATGTCTTAAAAGTCAGTTAGGGTCTTAAAAATAATCTGAAGTGTGCTGGGTTGAAGCGACTCTTCAGAAGCACTCACATAGCAGTTATAGGTAAACACTCATAAAACCACAAAATGCACCAGCATCTGCTGTGGGAGCTGCTCTGTGCCTGTGACTGTGCAGCATCCTCACTTCACTGAGACTTTGCGTTGGCTTCTCGCTCTGCACTGAGCCCAGCAAAACACATCTGTTTAACTCATTATTTCTATCGTTGCGTGGAGCTGGGTTTATTCACACGGTGCTGGCTTTGAAAACACAAACTCCAGCCCAGTATCACCAAGTTTCCCGTGTGTGGCGTAAGGAATTGCACATTGTGCCTTTGGAGAGCGTAAAATTAGAGTTGTATAAAATCGCCTCGCAGTTCTTTACCGCGAGTCGTGTTTTATTACCAATTTCAGATACAGCCATGAGGTAACAGCTAGAAAGGTCACGGTGCAAATACATGTGCAGAATCTAAACGAGAACTTATTCTCTCTCCCATAAACACACACCGGATGCAACAGAGGAGTTGGAACGTTTTCAGAAGGCAGCTCGGGCCAATCCGGCTCTCATCGGGGACCATTTCAAAGATTAGTTTCTGATGTCCATAGAAACATATTGTGTGAGCCCGGGTTTAGATAATGCGCCGTTTCTGTGCGCTGCCGTCTCCTCCAACAGCATTCCGGCTGCACAGGTCTGATTGCTGGATTTTGCAGTGTCCTGCGAGAGCTGCAAAAGCTCGGCAGTCCGAGCGGAGCGGCTGCCTCTGTAAAGCGAGCCTGTAAAGCTTTATTTTCTTCTGGGAAAGAAAACAGAGCTGAATATTGCCCGGATTTCAAATGACCTGCCCCAGGACTAAACAAAGATTCAAAGGGGGAACTGTTTCCAGAAGTGAAACCTCAGGTGATCCGGTTTCTATTCTCAGCTTCAGCACTGGTGGGGGTGATTTTGTCAGCCTTGACAAGTCATTTAGCTGGGCCCTTTTCCTCATCTTTATAATAGGGATAGCAGGAGGACTGTAAAGCCAAAATCAATATTGCCAGTAAAACATAGAGGGTCATGCTCAGACAGAAAGCCCACACAAGTGTGCAAGTGCTGTTTAAGACCCGAAAGTTAAACCTTCCTCTGGGACTGGGTGTCCTTAGCCCAGATACTGAGAATGGGGGCAGAGGGCGATCACCAGCCCGTGAGATTTGCTCTAACAAACGGCTCTACAAGCCCTTTTTGGGTGAGGGAAGAAGTTTTCCTACCCTGATAAGAGGTATAATCCTCGTGGCCAGTGGGTGGGGCATGGCAGGCTGTTCCCAAAAGGGCGTTAGCACGATCTGTTCTTCTCAATGCACACTAACAAGAACTAGCTGGAAAAGAGATGAGAAAAATCCCACTTTTCTCTCCCTTCTGTCCTTGGGCTCAAGAGCTGGGGAGTGTTTGGCTGAGCCTGGCAGTGTTGCAGGGACCAGGAAGGAAAACACACTGAGCTGCACGTTCAGATGCAGGTTGTGGACCATCTCCTTTATCACAGAATCAGACATCAATAGCCAACTCTAGGTCCCGGAATGTTTTCAGGAATGAAACTGTATAATGGAGTAGAATATTTCTGCTGGAAGTGACCTACAGCTATCATGTACAGCCCATTTACTCTGCCCTAGTGAAACCTGACCAGAGTACTGAGTCCACCTCTGGACCCCCCAAAGCAAGAAGAACAAGGACCTATTGAAGTGAGTTCAGAGGAGGCCACAAAAATGTGCAGATGGCTGGAGCCCCTCTGCTATGGGGACAGGTTGAGATAGTTGAGGTTACTCAGCTTGGAAAGGAGAAGTCTCTGGGGAAACCTTATAGCAACCTTCCAATCTCTGAAAGGGACCGTCAGAAGGCTGGAGAAGACCATTCACAAGGGCAGGGAATGATAGGATGAGTAGTCATGGTTTGAAGCTGGAAAGGGCAGATTCAGGTTGGACAGGAGGAAAAAGTTCTTGAATCTGAGAGTGGGGGAATCCCTGGAACAGACTGCCCAGAATGGGGGTGGAGGCCCCATCCCTGGAGCCATTCAAGATCAGGCTGGATGGGGCTCTGGGCAACCTGGTCTGGTGAGCAATGGCCCTGCATGTTGTAGGAGGGTTGGACTAGACAACTTTTGGAGATCCCTTCCAGCCCTATTACTCTCTGTAGGCCAACTGCTTGACCATTAGAGGCTACCCAAATGCTTCTTACACATCGATTGGCTTTGGGGATACATCGATTGGCTTTGGGGATCTTTCTTTAAGCTCTTTCTAAAACTTCAAGTTTCACTTGGCGATTTGTTTCCAAAAGCACGGACCTGTGGCTCTGAGAATCTGTTTTATAATCTGTCTGAGTTTCTTAAGCTGAGTGACTGCATTATTGGGACGACGTGTCATTCCTGATTACATTTGCATGTTGGTTTGAACACAGCACCACATGCCAGAGCTTCCTAACTGGATGTGATGCAGCATCAAAGTGATGTTTCATGCTCTAGGAACTCTAAAATGTCACTGAAGGGAGAAAACAGAGATGCCTATGGGAGGAATGACAGAAATTTGGGGTTGATTCTACACTTATCTGGGCAAATAGTAAAACATGTGTTGACTGAGTCTGAAGTGACCTGGGCCTGCATTGACTCTAGTGTCTCATCATTTGTCAGGCTTAAACTTCCGAGGAATGGGATGCCCTTCTATTGTTTCTCCAGAATTGCCCGTTTCTTGTAAATACATAGCAGAGTAATAACTGCTGGTGTTTTATTTATAAAAATGCTAGTGGAGGTATTTATTATAAATGAAATTAATTTTGAATCAGCCTCCTTTTCCATTCATGAATGATTTTTTGCAAACAACTCTCTGTTCTTATTATTCAATGTATAATGCGGCAGGAGACAGCTTACGTCTCCTCTATCTCTCCTTGCCACCGTTTCCTAAAATCTTTACCAGTAAGGACAGGGTATTTGGGAACAATGACACTAACATTCTTGAAGCCATCCAAATTTCTCCTTCAGAGTGTGTTTCTGAAGGCCTGATATAAGGCTGGATGAGTCTGCGCCTATTACGGAGTCACGCAAGCCATGCAGTGGTAAAGCAGGTTGGGTGATGGTCTCTGCTGTTGCACGTAGGCAGAGTTATTTCACAAAACGTCTTGGGGCTTTGTGCTAAATGATGGGCACACTACGCCTCCATTCTCGGTCTCTAAAATGTTATAAAGCCATTAGATTTTGCATGATCTTTTGACAGCAAAGCTTATAAGCCAGCCAATACTATACCCTCATAGAAAACCTGTGGCAGATATGGTTTTCCCTGTATTAAGAGCTGAGTTGTAGGAAGTAGATTAGACCTGGACTCACGTGAGTTAATTCACCACCAGTAGCTGATAATGAACAATGGGTCTTAATTGCAAAGAACTCTATAATTTTCCCAAAACACTGGCACGGGTTACCCAGAGAAGTTGTAGGGTTTCCCTCTCTGGAGACATTCAAAACCAGCCTGGATGTATTCCTGGTTGACTTGATCTAAGTGATCCTGCTCTGGCAGGGGTTTGGACTAGGTGATGTCTCTTCCAACCCCTAACTTTCTGCAATTCCCTGAAATGCCTAGTGCCAATCTTATGCAATTTCCTGTGGAAATAATGATGAGAAGTTGACTTCCTGCTACACAGCCTGGTAGATCCATCCAGCCAGTGTAGAGAACATGCTGGCTGTGGAGAAGGAGAAGGCACTGAGATGGCACGGCTTGAAGAGACATTAATTTTGACTGCTTGTAGGTTATTTCATTCCTGATATTGCTTTTCCCACTTTTTCAATGTGTACTTATTTGTATTTAGTTAGTGGATGCTGTTTCCAAGACTCAAATTATCTATCTGACCTTATAAAAATGCATTTTTTTTTTCCTCTATTCTAGGAAAAGTAGCATTTACTGTTTGAATTCATCCTGGGATTCAAATACAAACCCATTTTGCTCTTGAAAAAATCAAAAGTCACTCCCTGCTACCAACCCAAAGTTTTTTTATTAGATCAAATGTTACAAACAATAGCTATGACAGGAGAGCAAAGATTAAGACTATCTGCTATATTTCACACTAGGAACAAAATAAGTTTTCAGGATTTGCTGAACACCACAAAATGGACCTTGAAACTAGGTGAAACAGATCTGGCAACTCTTTGTTCTCTGGTGGACAAAACCTAAGTTACCTTAAATTAAATTAACAAAGACAAAGAACCCAATGACGTGCCTGGTCTCAGATTGCCTGTGGTCTGCAATTTTATGTGCAAAGTTGGAATCCAGAGGGACCGTCTTGTTCTACAAACTTTATAATGGAAATGCTGTCAAATTGTTAAGTACAGCACGGCAAAAAAAAATATGAAAATGCTCTGAACCCCGGGTGAAGGCTAGCTGTCTTGACACTGAACATAGAAAGGTAAATGATTGGAACTTTAATTACTTTGATCCGTCATGCCTTGTAGCTATATGTCAGCTAAGCCAACAAAACTGACACAGAACAAAGGCCATGACTGTTTCGACATCTTAACTCATTTCGTATGGTTGATTAATAAGTCTATTGAATGAAACATGTGATGAGAATTGAGAAGAACATCAAGTGTGTGTTTATACACACACACATCCCATGCGTATGACTTTTCTTCAGTGGATGTATTGGTTGAGACTAAGGAGCAGTAGCAGTGGCAGACCCAGCATGCAGCTCTTGTGATGGCAAAGGAGGGTCTATGAGCAATGTAGAGGGACATTGTCCTCCTCTAGGTTATGTCTTTGTTTATACGAACCCACACGCAGTATCTTCTGAAACAGCCCTGATTCCAGGGTCTCTCATTAGTCATGGTTTAGCCAAATTTCCTGCTAGACTGAATGGCTTTGACCACCCAGCAGTTTCTTTGATAGCAAGGGAAGGCCCCCAAAGATACAGAAAAGCCTGTGCTATAATATGAAGTATAAAAGTCATTCTTTTCATGGAAATTTTGCTGCTGTCTTCTTTTCTCTCTAAACCCCATCCTTCCTCAGAGTCCCTGACAGCGTTTCAGTCATCAAGCGCAGAAATCCAGCGGGACAGCTCATGTTTATGACTCGCACTCAAGTGATCTTTTGCTTTCCTGAGGGATACTGCAGACCTGCCAGAATGAGGCAGCTACGAACTTCTGACCCAAACTCAGATCTAAAGCTTTCTCTTTAATTTCCTCTTTCAGTTCAGAGCTGATTTCGAAGGTAATTCTGTTGCTACACTAGTACACTCGATATTAATAAATGTGGTTTCCAAAGATATGATCTAATTGATATGGTTGTGATGATAGAGAATTTGGCCAACACAGCAAACCGTAAAGGCTATTGCATCAACTGATGGGAACTGATAGATCATGGGGGTGCGTCAGATTCAACTGTAAAGTATTTCCCTTAAAAATTAGGTGTTTGCAAGAATTCTATGAAGAATGAGGAATGTGCGTGCTGGAGCTGCATGGCCATGACATGGATCCCCTTAGCCTCATGGCTAAGTGGACACCTCAGCGCTCTCTACAACTGTCTGAAAGGACATTGTAGAGATGTTGGTGCTGGTCTCTTCTTACAGGAAATTAACAATAGAACCAGAGGGAAGGGCTTCAAGCTTCGACAAGGTAGGGTTAGACTAGACATCAGGAAAAATGTTCTTCATAGAAAATGTGGTCAGGCTCTGGAATGGGCTGCCCAGTGTGGTGGCTGAGTCACCATCCCTGGATGTGTTTAAAAGTCACTTAGATGTAGTGTTGGGGGATCTGGTTTAGGGGTGAACTTGTAGAGCAGGGTTTATAGTCAAACTCGATGATCCCAAGGGTCTTTTCTAACCTGAATGACTCTGTGATTGTCTACTACAACCCATTAGATCCTGTGACATCCCACTAAGGCCTGTACAGAAGGATTCTCACCCAGTTCTTGCATTTCAAGTCTATGCTGAAATATAGAATCACTGTTGGAGTTTAGGTGGTTTTTCCGTGTCTGTAACTTTGCTTGTATTTGGAAGGAGTTTTTAAAGGAAGTCCTTCAAGATGCAGTTGAAAGAATCGGCACTGGATTTCTCACAACTCATTTGATGCTATTTTCCAGTCAGCACATCTAGTTCAGGACCTTTCTCTTCCATCATTTGAAGCTTTGCAACATTAAACACCGTCTTATGTTGTAGTTTGAAAACAAGATTGCTTAAGCAGCAGTGAGTACCGCTGCAACATATCTGCTCTATAAAGGGAGCACACGTTTGGATGCTGCCTGAAATGCTAATATTTTACGGAAATTTATATAGGCCCTTTCATTAAATGGCTATTTTTGTCTTTGTGCAATATTTTACAAAATTTGATCTAAACTCTAGCTCAGCAGCTAAAACCAGTGATTTTAATTGAAGAGAAGCACTAAAGAGCTGGCTTTTAAAATAGTTTCACTCCGATTTTGCATTTTAAAAGTATGCTAATAATACTAGGGATCAAATTGCTAGAATATTCTTATGACATCAGATTTTTTTCTTTAACATTTGCAAAGTAAAATTGAGAATAAATAGAAAGCAGTCAATCAATTCTTTTGAGCTAATGTATAGATTCGAGTCAATTCTGTGTCCCGTGGAAGTTAATAGGAACCCTTTTTCTTTGATTTAAATGCTGCCCAGATACAATCTCCTGAGTCTGGTGCATCCTCATGTCTTAGTGCAAAACTTATGGGGCTCTGCAATTAACTTCAACTGTTTTTTCACCGCCTGTGATATGGTGTGTTTGTGCACGTCTTTCAAACCAGTTTGACATTTTAAAGCGTTATTACTGGTACAGCAGCCTATTATTACTCAGGCAAATAGGCAGTTAATTTGGTATAAAATATAAGAAACAAAATACCCCCATGAGCCCTTTACACAGGCTTCCTACCCATTGAGTAATAGTGTAGCAACCTGATAGAACGTAGGTATTTTGCATTTAAATCGCGTCTAGTAAGGACGTGTGCAATAAGAACAATCTTGTTGGGCACAATCCTAGTTGGCATTTGTCTGTACTAAAAGAGGTCATTGTGACCTACCTTGATTTTCACAGTAGGAAGTCAATCCAGTGCAGGTATTAGCAAAGATATTAGCAATGCAGTTGTTAACACATTACTAACATCACAGATTGCTAATAACTGATATTGGCTGCGCGTTTTTGTCCTTAAAATATAAATAAATAGGCAAGTAGGAATGATATAGTGGAGTTGTATAATGTGGATGCTTGTATGATGAAGTAAAAAAGGCTTGGGAATGGCACCGTGCAGGGAAGATGAAGGAAATGTCTGATATATTCATATTTGTGATGCTGGCCTTGAGCAAGTTACATCAGGAGTCTGTGGCTTGGTATGACCACACAGTGCAGCACTCTTGGAGCAGTATTTCAAGG
>JAOXOE010031056.1:0-12336 GCA_028565055.1 Phoeniculus purpureus
TGGAAGGGACCTTGAAAGATCATCTAGTCCAATCCCCCTGCCACAGCAGGATCACCTAGACCAAGTTGCACAGGATGAAACACTTTACCAAGTAATACCATTGTGGAGAAAGACGATAAAGTGGACGAATCTCTGTTTCATCTGTAATGACTGCCTTATTCCCTGAAACATAACATGTTATTGTCCTCATCTTTACATAGATAACTACAAATTGTTGTCTATAATTTATTGTAACTGTCTAGAAACCCAGCACATCTGAAAAAAATCATTTATAGCGCCTGCCTTTCCTATTTCACTGCAGCCGTGAGTATCACACAGTGCAAAGGAAAATATACTTTCTCCTACGTTTTCCATGTGCATTTTCTCTGGCCATTCTCTGGTGTTCACAAAAACACTAGAAAAACAGACACTACGGGCAGGATTTAATTACTAGTCTGTAGGTTTCTTACTTTTAATATCCCCCCTCCCGACCTTCAGGTCTTACTGTAGAAGAGGTTTCCTTCTCGCATAGATACTGAGTCATATCTACCCATACCCAGTCAGGATGTTTTGGATGCTGCAGGGGGTCTGAAATGGCTCTGGGAAATATGGACAAATGAATTCCATATTTGATTGTCATTGGCAATGAAAGAACATTCCATCTTTGTTTAGGACTCTTATGTCTGTTGGCATTACTCTAAAAACGAAATATGCTATTTATTTTTTTCCAGATAGTTACTTCAGTGTGAGTTAATTTTGCCCATGAAGCACCTTTCCCACTGCAGGTGCTCATATTAAACCAAAAAAAGTCCACACCTGCAGATGCTACTCTCCTTATTTGCTATAAGGAAGCTAAAAATATTAACAGATCCAGGGCAAACCTTTTGGTGTGTAATCTAGACACGTTGTGGGACAATGCAGTGTGATCTGCTACTCCATGTGCAGAACACAAATCTATGCACAGGACCTACACCTCTCTTCAGGTAGCTGGGAATGCAAATTCCTGAAATACTATTTTTTGTTAGTATATTTGTGTTAATAATCCAAGGCTTTAGCTGAACATCATATATGCACAAGAAAGGAAAATCACAAGGGAGCTTGACATAAAAATATCCAACCAACTATTCTTTTTCCTGATACTTAAATCTTGAATTACTTAGGATAAAAATATTTTGCGATAATGATTTTTCTGTATACTCCACCAATAATGATGAAGTTTCTAAAAATATAGTAAAAACTGCTATTCAGAAAAAAGCTGTTCAGTATTTGTTAGGTTTGACCTGTTCCAGAACAGAAACCTAAGTTTTGAAAATGCAATTTACCAAAAAGAATGGGAAATTAATCCTTATTTAGCATAGTGTAAAAAAGAGTACCTAAGGCTAAGTATTTGCTTCAGTTCGCTGAGATAAACAAGTTACTTTCCAAGAATTCAGAGTCCTCAAGCACCATAAAACTGATGACTTTTCATTGTTCGATGAATTTAATCAAAGGGTTTCTCACAGGAAAAGAAAAATGGATCTCTGTGATATTTTAATGGAATATAGTACATAAGTCAAGGTGCAATGAAAAACAAATGGTATCACACAGCTCGCTAATGTGCCACTGCAGTAGGATGCAGTGTGCAGCATAGCTCCATTCCAGCAAAACAGTGATTGAGGCTATTAAGCCAGCCTTTACCCAGATGCATGGCCCATTGACTAAATCACACCCAGCATCCAACTGAACTTGCTTAGAGGTAGTTTAGGTAGTTTGAAACAACTCCAATGTGAGCAGCATAGAATAGTTTTAATAGGCAAGCTTCTCAGCAAGTGGTCCTCTGGTCTTTCATGTTTTAGAAGGATTTTGTGCTCATGGATGCTGTTTCTGAATAGTTTATTGAGTTGATGAAAGAGCTGAATTGTATTTTCAGTTCAAATACACAGATCACAGATACACTGATACACAAATCATTAGGGGCTGGAATGGACCTCCGGGTGTCATTGCGTGCAACCCCCCTGCTCGAGCAGGATCATAAAACCTAAAACAGATTACATAGAAACGCATCAAGAAGCATCTTAAAAGTCTTCAGAGAAGTAGGCTCCGCAATCTCCCTGGGCAGCTGTTCCAATGCCCAGTAACCCTGACAGTAAAGAAGTTTTTCCTCATACTGAGATGGAACTTCTTGTGCTCCAACTCACACCCATTACCCCTTATCCTATCACAGGGCACAAGTGAAAAGAGATTGTCTCTTTCTTCTTGACACCCAGCCTTCATGCATTTCTGTAGAGTGATTAAATCCCCTCATAACCTTCTCCTCTCCAAGCTGAAAAGTCCCAGGCCCCTCAATCTCTCATCATAAGGCAAGTGTTCCGATGCCCTAATCATGCTCATGGCCCTCCATTGAACTCCCTCAATCAAATCTCTATCCCTCTCAAAATGAGGAGCCCAGAACTGCACACATTATTCCAGATGTGATCTCGCTGGGGCAGAGTAGAGAAGGAGAACAACCTCCCTTGGTCTTTTGGACACACTCTTCTTGACCCATCCCAGGACTGCATTGGCCTTCTTGGCCACAAGAGCACATTGATGTTCCATGGATAACTTCTTGTCCACAGGAAATCCAAGATCACTCTCTACAGAAGTGCTCTCCAGTAGATTGTCCACCAACCTGCATTGCATTATTCCTTCCCAGGTGAAGGACTCTGCACTTATTACATCTCATTCATTTTCTACTTACCTCTTTATATAATTTAACACATCCTAATGATCAGAGATAAAAAAAACCACATGATATATACTTGAGTGTGCTCTACATTCAACGCCGTGTGTGTAACACAATCGTCAGGAAGCCTCAGAAACCCGCAAGAGAATCCGACAGCTCTGTCTCTGCACTCACTTGTCACAAATTGCTGCAAACTGTTCTGTTCTCTTTTGGAGTCTAACCTCTGCACACGTTTGTGCGATGAATCTTTGATAAGGTGGGTGTAATCCTTTCATTAGATTATGGATCCTAGTTCTCCCGTGGGTAGTTTCAAGCCCACATGGGGCTCTTAATATTCTTTGTTTTGCATCTGAAGCCATTATTTACTTGAAAGACGTGTAGATCTGCATGTAACCAGGCAGCTTCCTATTGGACTATTACAGCAATCGGCCAGGGAGGCTCGTCTCTATCACCTGTTCCACCGTCATACAGGATAACTCATATTCTAAAAAATAGAAGTTTTTATGAATGAGTTCATTCACTCATTGGAGATCATAAGGCATGGAAAACAGAATTCTTTGTACAAATCTTACCACTAGAGAAAGAATCTCATCTGCAAGGCAAAAAGCACGAGTACCAAGGACACATTATTCATATGCTCAACACTCAGCATATGAATAAGAACACTGATCTAGGGGGAAGAAAAGAGATGAGGTCAACCCATTCACGACCTAAAAAATTCACGTATTTGAGACATCTGACAGAAACATCAGGACTTGCAGATGCTTGAAGGTAAAAACCATAGTGTTTGAAGAAGAAAATCCTGAGAAAATCTTTCCTATTTGCAGCATCTTTGTTTTCGTTCCACAGACCTGATCACTGAAAACCAACAGACAACAAAACAAAAACCAGTGCTTTTATTCCTCTATGAGATTGTACTTTACATTAAAGGAAAAGTCAAAAATCCTCAAAAAGCAGAGTTGAATAATGTCTGCAGTAGTGTATGCTTTCTGTTCTTCAGAAAAATGCTGAGCTCTGCAAAACCCTCATGTTGCACACAGTGCTTGAGATACTGCCGGTAAAAATTGCCTTCAGCATTTGTGTTCGTCCAGAGGCAGAAACAGGATTTAAAACATGTCGTCTAGGACAGTTACATTTGCATGAACTCACCATTAAAGCAAAGAATATGTTCATAGGGATTTATTTTATGTGTTTTTCACAAGGATGCCGGCACAAAGCCTGTCTTTTATTAAGTTGCCAGAACCATTACCAGGATATTTTGTGGCAGTTTTACTCAGAAATAAAGACTTTAAGACTTGGTTTGTTAATTTGTTGCGCTAGTGAAAAAGGAATTGTTACATGAGAAAACAATCTGGGCTTCGGAAACTGGATCACACCAGAAATTGAGTAAGAATCTATTACTGCATGCCCTGATTTGCTGGCGGTTACGGAAACCACAGAGGTGTAGTCAAAAAGGTAATCAATCCACTTTGTAGGAAAAGTAATATCCAAATAAGTCTTAAGACTGCCTTTGCTGTAACATGGTTAGAGCTTTTTAGGTATCCCATTACTGCTGGCTCTGATGACACAGTTAACGGAAACCACCGTGTGACAGCACCTGCGAAAGAGACAGTCCTCATACTCACTTCTGGAGGAATTCCAAAGCTTTACTTAACATTGGCTAGTTTATTTTTTTAACACAAATATTTCTGATTGCAGACACTCATCAGAAAATGCACATTGCATGCAAGCTGAGATCTAGCTTTCGGCACTGAGCCTACAAAACCTTTCATGAATGCTTGTAGTTTTAGCTCCCAGCAAGCTGCTTTCCCTAAACTGGTGTCAGAAAGCTCAAACACATCGTTTAACCTACTGTTTGTTTAAGCATAACGCAGCAAAGTAATTGGTTTTGAAAATTGTTCCAGGATTCTCAAGGTCCTTCACACAAGGAGCTTGCTTTGTTCTTTCATTTCATACCAAGAGGTACTTGAACAAAATGAGAAGAGAATTTTTAGCAAGGGCTGTGGTGACAGGAAAGGGGGTGATGGGTTTAAACCAAGAGAGGGGAGATACAGACTGGATATAAGGAAGGGGTTCTATAATTAGGGTCGTGGAACACTGGTGCAGGCTGCCCAGAGAGGTGCTGGATGCCTGATTCCGTGTGATGTTCACAGTGAGGCTGCGTGAGGCTGCAAGCAACCTGATCTAGGTGAAGATGTCCCTGTTCGCTGCAGAGAGGCTAGAGCAGACGACCTTTGAAGGTCCCTTTTAACCACTTATATGAATCTATGGTTCTATGAAAGTAAGTTTTATCACCAGAGAAAGGAAATTTGTCAGAGATTTGCTTGAGGTGCGTTGTGGTTTAGACTATTACATTAAAATATTGGCAAATATAACAGAAGTATTACCTACCTGGTCTGTTTTCTGCTTGGTCTCATTTACCCTGGCAGATCATGGTGTCGCCAACTCTTTTGACAGATAAGTGGGAGCAGGAGGGCTGTCATCTCCAACTTCATTGGAGGCATTGAAGTCTTCAGTGCCAGAGCGGCAGTTATTTGAAGACACGGTCAGAGGGTCATAAGCCTTTCTCTTAGAGAAGGAAAAGGTAGTTAGACCTCACTCTCTGGTCTTGATCTAAGCTTTCAAACTTTCTCTCCTGGCTTTCTCTCAACCACCAACTGAGGTGTTGATGCTGTTAACCCTGACAGTATCGTTTGACTCAGGGCTACAGAGTGATTACAAAAATGTGAGAATTCAGTACAGTTTGCATAGCTTGTGCTCCTGGTGTCACTCTGGAACATCCTGGGAAGTTTGTGTCTTCTCTGACACAGCCTTCAACCATTTAGGCTTTTAAGGAAGCAGAAAAAGCACACGGTTTACTCATGGCAGTGCCCCACAGTTATTTCTTTTTTGATTTTGCCTGTAACAAGTAACCACCTGCATACACATGGGCTAAGCATCACTGCCATTTCCGCATTTGTAGGGGACATCCATATTCTCTGATAATTAAAATATAGATCAGGCGTGCAGCTGGTCAATAGGATCATTTCAGTTTCCCCAGTGCCCTGAGCACCACAGCATGAACTCTCTCTACGAGTAATAGAGTGAACAGAATCTTTTAGCAAAAGACTACAAAACTACATTTTTCATTTATGGAATATTCTATAGGTGACTCGAATATTTTTGTATATTAAGACTATAACATTTTATTAGAAAAAATGAATTTTTATTTACAAACTATTATAATTCTTAAAATCTAATCTAAACTTTTGTTATAAATCATTAGACTTCTTTTATTTTATAGGAACTGGGTTTTCCTTTCCTACCAGTGATTGCAGTCTTCAAACACATTCAACGTGATCCATCAGTGATATGGTGAAGGGGTAAGCAGACATGTAATTTTACTAATGTGGGAGAGATGATCAGATTAAAGGCATTCTGCACTTGATTTGGTTTTCATGTAATGAAATATTGCATATTTCACTTTCCAGGGATATCCTTAAAGGAGCTCTCAGAGGTTATACCACTGTTGATCAAATTGGGCTAACATTTTCTGACAGCACTTGGGAAAGCAATAATATTTAATTTACATATGGTTTGAAAGTCATCTGTGAAACACAAGGCTTTTTGAATTTTTTATGTCTTCTCAAATTAATTGGATAGAAACTAAGGGAAAAAAGCAGAAGAATGTCATTCCAAAGGTGTATGTGTGCACAACGAGGGTTCTGCCATCATGGCAACACGTGTAAAGTCCAAAAGACAACAAAATGAGAGGATATACGGCGGACAGGGTTTGGGTTTACTTTTCTTTTACCTGTGTTATTGTCCTTAAGCAAGGTGCAGGTGGCTTGTAGGAAAGGAGGTCATTGTTTGTTTTCTGCTGGATGATGGATCCTTGGGCAAGAGGGGAATTAGGATGGCAGTGAATGGTGTGATCTGGAAACAAGAGTTCCCTGGAAAATTAAAAGATGGGGTAGAAAGAAAATGTTCATAGAGACATAAAGGCATAACAGGCTAAAAGGGTTCTGAAAGACCAGGCTTGTACTGATTACAATGAAAGCGAGTTTTCCCCACAGGCACAGAAGAGATGGTGTGTGGTTATTGCCGCCTGGAAATACTGGAATGAGAACAAGCCTGACAAGACACAGCAGGAAGGATAAGTGATAGAATGTTGTTTCATTACGTCTATCTTATTCATTCTCAATTTCCACTGCTCTACTTGATCCAAAATCCACCTAATCTTCAGATAAAATCTGTCTGAGCACTTGATATGCACTTTTCAGAAAAAATCCTCAACTGAAAGCGCTGCCAGTCCTGTGACCTCAGGAATACAAGAGCAGTATGCAGGAGTTTCATGCTGGAATCACATAAATGTGAAAAGCTAGGTGCATCTCTGTACATGAGCACATTCATAATCTTGGAAGGTTTAGCAATAAAATAGCATGGACAAAGATATTTATTTCTGAATACAAAGCTGGGTGGATTTCTTTTCCCACTTTTTCCAAGATTGGAAAAAACCTCCAAGATCATCCGGTCCAACCATCAACCCAAACCCACCATGTCCACTGAACCATGTTTTCAAGTGCCACGTCTATGTTTTCTGAACACCTCCAGGAATGGTGTCTCCACCACCTCCCTGGGCAGCCTGTTCCAATCCTTGGCCACTCAGTCAGTGAAGGAAGTTTTCTGATCATCATCATAGGATCATAGGATGCTAGCGGTTGGAAGGGACCCAAAGATATGTCCAATCTAAACCTCCCCTCGAACCACTTGAAGCCATTTCCTCTCACACTATCGTCTTGATAGGATGATTGCACAAGAATAGGCAGTGCTGATATTTGAAGTTTCAGTATTGCCAAGTTTTTTGTGAATACTGGATGGTCATAACACTCTCAGTCTCAGTGGAAAGTGTCGTTCATAGTTATTTTCTGGAAGCCTGATTTTTGCAGGATTTTGCTACCAAACTTCAAATGCTTGTAATCAGTGAGGAGAATTTAAGCAGCAAATATGGACAATATGGACCAAGCAAAACGAGAACTAGCACCCTGTGGAAATAGTTTGTACTCTTTATACAATTCTAAGCTTCTGCTCCATACTTATACAAGCTCCACTGTATTTCTAAAAATTCTCTTGCAAACAGTCTTAGCATCACCTTCCATTATGGTTAGACTATGACATTTGTGTATGATACAACATGACACTAAACAACACAACGTGAATAACCCAGATGATTGCTTATTGTCAACTTAGTTCACATAGACACAGCTGGAAAGCTCTGCATTTCGGAAAACAAAACCTTTTGTTCTCAAAGTTCTGAAAGTCAGAATGTTGCTAATTTTTCATATGTCTGTATATTTCATTTTCTGGTTGCTGAAGACTAGACACTTCCTTTGCTCTCATTTATGACAGTCGCTGTTTAGTCAGAGTTACCTGGTCATGCCTTAGTCTGAGAAACATAGAATCATAGAATGTTCTAGGCTAGAAAGGACCTTTAGTGGTCATCTAGTCCAACCTCCCTACACAGGGACAACTCTACCTAGGTCTGACTGCTCAGAGCCTCATCAAGACTGACCTTAAATTACTCCAGGGATTAGGTCCCCCCCACCTCCCCAGGCAGCCCATCCCAGCCATCAGCTACCCTCATGTTGAAGAATTTTTTTCTAAGATCCAGCCTAAATCTATCCTTTCCCAGCTTGAACCCATTGCGCCTTGTCCTGTCCGTACAAACCCTCTTAAAAAGACCTTCTCCTGCCTTCACGTAGGCCCCACTCAGGTACTGAAAGGTCAAAAGAAGGTTCCCCCCAGAACCTTCTTTTCTCCAGACTGAACAGCCCCAAGTCTCTCAGCCTGCTGTCATACAAGAGATGCTCCATTCCCCTCATCATTTTAGTGGCCCTCCTTCGGATGCACTCCAGTACATCTACATCCTTCTTGTTCTGGGGGGCTCCAGAAGTGGACACAATACTCCAAGTGAAGTCTCACCAGGGCAGAGTAGAGGGGCAGAATCACCTCTCTTGATCTGCCGGCCACAGTTCTTTTGATGCAGCCCAAAATGTGATTTGCCTTCTGGGCTGTGACTGCACATGTGTGGCTCATGTCCAGTTTTTCATCCTCCAGCACCCCAAAGTCCCTTTCCACAGGACTGCTCTCCAGTAGATCCTCTCCCAGCTGTGCAGGACTCTGCACTTGGCCTTGTTGAACTTCATAAGGGTCATCTTGGCCCACCTGTGCAGTCTATCCAGGTCCCACTGGGTGGCATCCCATCCCTCAGGCATACCAACTGCAACAGCTTGGTATAATCTGCAGACTTGCTGAGAGTGGACTCAATGCCTCTGTCAATGTCACTTATGAATATATTGAACAGTGGTCCCAGTACAGATCCTGGTAGGACACCACTCATCACCTTCCTCCATCTGGGCATCGAGTCATTGACCATCACTCTCTGGCTGTGACCATCCAGCCAGTTCTTTATCCACTGACTAGTCCATCCATCGAACCCATAATTCTCCAACTCAGAGATAAGGATTTTGTGGGGGACCATCTCAAAGGCCTTGCGGAAGTCCAGATAGACGACATCCATAGGTCTTCCCTTGCCAACTGACGCAGTCACTTCATCGTAGAATACCACTAGGTTGGTCAGGCAGGACCTGCCTCTAGCAAATATCTTGAAGACAGGATGTAACTGAGCACACCTTTTGAGGAAAATTATTTCTGTTAAAGAGATACTAATCTTTAAGAATAATCAGCAGCAAACCTGCATGTCATTTTTCTAATATTTAACAATAATATAAATAAATAAAATAAATAAATCTATAATTT
Organism: Phoeniculus purpureus; assembly: GCA_028565055.1. Lineage (NCBI taxonomy): Eukaryota > Metazoa > Chordata > Aves > Bucerotiformes > Phoeniculidae > Phoeniculus > Phoeniculus purpureus. Next base: position 9,479 of record JAOXOE010031056.1, read on the forward strand.
ATAAACTTGAGTACTTTTTTCAGGAGTGTATCCAGAACCAGTGTAGAGAGCCTGTATTACTTTTACTGCAAACTTTTAATGTGATAGGTTTTGCTTTTTATAAAAAAAAATAAGCTAGTGGCAAACCATGAATAAATATTTAACTTGAAGGATATTGAAAAAAGATACAGAAAGTAACTGAACCATAGCAAGAAATATTTACCTCCTTATTTTAATTTGTTTTCTCCACATATAATATTCTTTTCTCCCTCTAAAGTTGCCCTCACTGAATGACAGGGTCTTCAGCTTGCTGCCTCCAGTAAAAAAAGTTAGCAGATTCCTAACCGGATCTATCTTGACTATGATCCATCTCTTCATTAAAATTAAAAATCTGCAGCTAGGGAGAAATAAGCCTTAAGAGGAACTATAGAGGGCTCATCATTCAAGTAAATGAATGTTCTTCATGAGTATTGGAAGAAGTAAGAGTGAAAAGAGTGTGCCATCTGTTTTGGAACTGACACAGGATTTAGAAGTCTATATTGTAGGTATAGATCATAAGTCAGACCTGACACTTACATGTTTCTGTGAATATTACAGGGTCTTTCTGGAATTAAACTGAGGCAAAGGCTATACAATCCAAGCTGCCAAGATTAAATTAGAGTAGTTTGCATATGTGGTGAAATATCCTGATTTATTTCTAGGAAAAAAATTATATTATTCTATTACCCAAGTACAATATAATATAAATTTATCATCATAGCAAGCCCATCTCCTCTGTCACACCAGCTGGTTATATAAGAGAGAGAGAGAGAGAGAGTAATAGGTAACATTCTTGTCATCTGGAGAATATGAAAGGAAAGTTTAAATCTTGAGACTTTTAGGAAGGGATCCCAGGGTTATCAACAAGGGCTCTTACTAGTAAGATTGTATGGGGTTATAGGGAGACAAATCCATCCACATTTTTTGATATATTAAAAAAACAAAGCCTCAATTTATTTGCTAGAAATGCACAATTATTTCTTGTTCTCAACAGTTGCACTTGATGTTCTCGGAGGTTTCTTCCAACCTTAAAGATTCTACGATTCTATTCCATGATTCTATTCCAGGTAGAAATAAAACGCTGATAGGCTTTGATGAGACACGTGGTAATTACTGAGACATGATGGGACAGCTCACGTTGTTGAAGCACTGTCATGGAGGGCTCTGTTCTTTTCAGAAATGACATGCCAGCAAAGCGAGTTTGCAGAGTAGCTCTTTTTGTGAGAGCGCAACTGGAATAGATAGCGGTCTGCCTAAGGTAGTATGAAGAGTGGATTGAGAGTTTGTGGATAAAGATCAAGGGGCAGGCCAAGCTGGGAGACATCACTACGGTTGTTTATTACAGCCACCTGGTCAGGATAAGGAAGTTGATGAGGTCTACAGGCAGCTGAAAGTAGTTCTGTAATCACAAGCCTTGGTCCTCATAGGGGACTTAGACTACCTTGTTATCTGCTGGAAAGTCTACGCAGCCAGGCATGGACAGTCCAGGAGGTTCCTCCAGTGTATCAAAGGTAACTTTTTGACTCAGGTGGTGGAGAAGCTGAGGAAATGTGTTCTGCTGGACCTAGTAATGACAAAGAGGGGCTGATAGAGTACACTAAGGTCAGGAGCAGCCTGCGCTGTAGTGAACATGAGAATATAGAGTTCAGAATGAAATGTAATAGACACAGGGTAAAAAGAAAGATCACAACCCTGGACTTTAGAAGAGCTAACTTTGATCTCTTCAAGCAACTGCTTGAAGAAATATCATGGACTAGGGCACTAAAAAGTTGGGGTCTCAAGGGAGCTGGTTAGTTTGCAAGCACCATTTCCACCAGGCTCAAGATGCATCCCAAAAAGAAAGAAATTGGGCATGAGAAACAAAAGACTTGCATGGTTGATCAGGGAGCTTCTGCAAAATCTCAAGTGAAAGAAGGTAGTTTATAGTAAGGGGACCATCACGTGAGATAAAGAAAAGAGAATCAGTCTGCTAATGGGAACAATCACTTCCCTTCTCCTGCTGGCCACTCTACTTCTAATACAAAGCAGGATGCCATTGTCCTTTTTGGCCACCTGAGTACCCTGCTGTCTCATATTTAGCCAATTCTCAATCAATACCCCCAGGTACCTTTCTGTCAATCAGTTTTCCAGCCACTCTTTCCTGTAGCGGTGCACTGGGTTGTTGTGACCCAAGTATAGGACCTGGCACTTGGCCTTGTTGAAGCTCATCAAACAGGCATCAATCCAGACTGTCTAGATCTCTCTGTAATTCCTCTACTCTTAAGCCGGTCAACACCAGACACCTTTTACCTGGTAAGTTAGTACAGCTTTTATGTACGAATTGAAGTTGTAAGATGAGACCTTAGACTACTGAAAAAAAAGTCACTTGCTCTTGCTGTGTATTTGCCTGCTAATTATTTGTGGGAACGTTCTTCAAAGTCTTTATAGCTATGGAGAAGAACAGGAAAATGTTAGCGCTCTCAGTGTTATCACGGCACTATTGATACTTCTAATTCGGTTTTTTTCTCATGTTCTCCTAGCCCACAATTTGAATAGTTGTAAAAGCACAAAAGATGTTGCACTGGTATAAAAATATATCCACATTAAAATGCCTGAGGGAGAGTATTTAGACTTAAGACAGACCTATGGACTTCAGCTAATTGACAGAGTATAATTCTATGAGCTTCTCTAATATTTGAACACCATGGCTGAAAAACAATCTGATGTGGTCAAGTCTATCTCTATCAGATGAATGTCATTACTGGAAAACATCTGTCTCCCCACTGAGGGGTGGGTGTCGGGAGGATGGAACTGGGCTGTTCTCAGTATCATGTAGTGATAGGACGAGGGGCAATGGTTGT
>JAOXOE010031057.1:0-12335 GCA_028565055.1 Phoeniculus purpureus
GGAGGGCGGTGTCGAGCGCGGCAGCCCCTCGCGCGCGTGCACGAGCCGGGGCTCCGAGCGTGGTGACGTCATGCGCGGCACCGCAGCGCTTGAGGAGGGCGGGGACGGCCGCGGCCGTCAGGACCCGGTTTAGGGGTAGGCCGCTCGTTGCGGGGCTGCGGTGCGGGCCCAGGCCTGTTTCTTACACAATAAACTTCCCACTGCGGTTCTCTCCACCCCGCGCCAGCCCTTTGGGTGTCGCCTCTTTGTTTGTGGCAGGGTAACAGCTTTCCTCACAGCGTGAGGCATCTGCAGGTGGCCTCAGGCCTGAGCAGCCAGCCTCTGCCCCTTTTGACTGCCTCCCTGGACTTCTCAGCCTGCCATCAGCGCTGGCTCCCCGTGTCTGCCGGTTGCTATCAGAAACCACCCCTATACCAATACTTCTTGGAGCTGGTAAGGGTGGGTACAACCCTCCCTCCACCACAGCTGCTGTTCACTCATCGCTTGTAGAAGGGTTTGAATCAGACACTGCCCAGGTAAGCCATCATTCCTGGAGGTGTTTAAGGACAAACTGGCTGTGGCCCTTAGTGCCCTCGTCTGGCTTCTGTGGTGATGTGAGATCATGGGCTGGGCTGGATGAGCTCAGAGGGCTTCTCCAGCCTCAATAATTCTGTGATGCTTTAGGTACGTTCAAGATTATATAGTTAATACATAGTAATATAGTTAAGCTGGAACATTGGAGGTTCCACATCAATATGGAAAGGAACTACTTCCCTGTGAGGGTGACAGAGCACTGAAACAGGCTGCCCAGGAGTGTTACGGAGTCTCCTTCTCTGGAGATATTTAAAACCTGCCTGGACGTGTTCCTGTGCAACTTGATGTAGGTGATCCTGCTATGGCAGGGGGGTTGGACTGGATGATCTTTCAAGGTCTTTCAAGGTCACTTCCAATCCCTAATGTTCTGTGATTCTGTGCAAAACATCCCCTGCCATGAGCAGGGTCACCTCTCATTAGGGCTGGAGTTGCTAAAAGCAACTGGGGCATCCTTCAGCAACTCCAAAATCTCATTGCTCCTGGCAGTGCTAATGAGACCTCAGGCAGAACTCAAATACCACTCCTAGTTTGGATTATTAGAGATAGCCCGGGGCTGTTGATCATGGTATTTAATGCCTATAGGTGCCTGATAGGAAGGTAGTGCTGATCTCTGCTGCCAGATGAAGCCTCCCCCATTACCCTGCTCACAAATTATCTCCTCTTTGCTTACAATGGTTTGAGCCATCTGACTGCTTGTTAATAACAGACTGGCAGGACCATGAGGACATGTAGATGTCATGTACTTAGACTAGATGAGCTTGCCTTACCACCAGCCTAAGCAGTAGAAGAAAGCGTGTAGCAGTCACTTTGATGCATCATATACAAGATGCTTTCAATGAGGGAAGGAACTCAACAACACAAGTGACCAAACTTAATCAGCAAGCTGTGGTAACACTTCAAAGGAAAAGCACAGGAGGTGCTTTATGAGATTGAGGTTGGATATGAGGAACAAATTCTTTGCTGTGAGGGTGCTGAGATGCTGGAACAGGTTTCCCAAGGCAGTTGTGGCTGCCCCATCCTTGGCAGTGTTGAAGGCCAGGTTGTCTGGGGCCCTGAGTAACTTGCTCTAGCGAAGGTGTTGCTGCCTATGCAGGGGGGCTGGAACTAGATGATCTTCTTCCAACCCTGGCCATGCTATGATTCTATGATTCTATGAATATTTCTGATGATGAACAAAGAAATCAGCTCTGTGGATAACTTTGCTTTCCTGGGACGTCAGAATTACAGTTCTGCAAACCCTCACCACAAACTGTGTGATAATTCCACAAGACAGAACAGTAAGGGATAACTTGCTTAGCTTGCAAGGCACACTATGAATATTCCCCCAGTGTGATATGAATGGCTTTAGCTATCTGAAAATTTCTGTCTCAAATCCATCCTCCCACTATTTCAAATTCATGGCTATTTTTACTCTCATTTTTTAATTCAAATAAAAAGGGATAATTTTGAATTTAGGATTATTTTTACAGCTTAAATGTTTATGTAAGAGTCATATGGAAATAATCCTTCAAACTGATTTTGCCTTAGATTTTGTTGGAAATGTTCATAATGGGGCCTTTTAGGCATGGTACTGATCTGGGGTTGTATCAGGAATAGTGTGGCCAGCAGGACTAGGAATGTAACTGTCCTCCTATACTGGGCATCTTGAGTACTGGGGGCAGTTGTAGGGCACTGCATGCAAATGATTGTTTGAAGGCATTAAATATATATGTATTCTTCTTATTATATATGTGTATAATATACATAATTATAGAATCATGGAACAGTTTTGGCTGGAAGAGACCTTCAGGATCATCAAGAGTCCAACCTTTTCCTAGCCCTATCAGCACCAATAAACGCTGTCCCCCAACACAACATCTGCCCTTCTCTTGAATACCTCCAGGGATAAGGACTCAACCCCCTCCCTTGGCAGGCTGTTCCAGTGCCTGACAACCCTTTCAGCAAAGCAATTCCTCCTGACATCCAACCTGAACCTCCCCTGGTGCAGCTTCAGGCCATTTCCCCTCATGCTATCTCTGGCCGCTAGGGAGAACAGACCCCTGCCTCTCTCTAACCTTCTTTCAGGTAGTTGTAGAGAGCAAGAAGGTCTCCCCTCAATCTCCTCCAGGCTAAGTCCCAGATCCCTCAGCCATTCCTCATACAAAATGTTAGTAATAAGTAATCCTACTTTACTGCTGTGCTTCTTCCATGTAGGATCTTGAACTGTGACATTTTAATGTCACTGCAGCCAGAGCTGCCCCCAGATTTCACATCTTTTACTAGACCTTCTTTTTAGCCAAGGCCCAGCAGCAGACCTCACCTCATAGGCTCTTCCACCAGTTTTGCAAATGAGTTAATCATCAGTGCTCTGCAGGACCGTCATTACAGAATCATAGGATCATTGTGGCTGGAAAGAACATTTAATGACAGACTTCAAGGCCACTCTGCCCTGCAAGACCTGAATTGATAGAGAAATGGAAGAGCAGGTTCTTTTAGTGGTGCTTGCTGTATTTGGAAATCACAGAACATTAAAGTTTTGGAAGGGACCTTGAAAGATCATCCAGTCTAGTCCCCCTGCCACAGCAGGATCACCTAGATCAAGTTGCACAGGAACGTTGCCAGGTGGGTTTTAAATGTCTCCAGAGAAGGAGACTCCACAACCCTCCTGAGCAGCCCCTTCCAGTGCTCCATCACTCTTACTGGAAAGAAGTTCCTTCTTGGACTGATGTGGAACCTCCTATGTTCCAGCTCACACATGTTGCCCCTTGTCTTATCATTGGATGCCACTGAGCAGAACCTGGTTCCATCCTCCTGACACCCACTCTTCACATATTTATCAACATTAATAAGGTCACTCCTCAGTCTCCTTGTTTCCAAACTAAAGAGACCCCTCTCCCTCAGCCTTTCCTCATCAGGGCTCTACAGTCTCACCAGGGCAGAGTAGAGGTGGAGGAGAACTTCTCTCAATCTACTAACCACCCGCTTCTGATCCACCCCAGGATGCCATTTGCCTTCTTGGCCACAAGGGCACATGAACCAGTTAATAGTTCAGCCAACAAATCCACAGGTTGACTATCACAAAGTTAAGAGATTTTTGGTTGAGACAACCTCCATCGATCCTGATTCTAATACTTAGAGCTAACAAGATGGTTCTTCAAAAAAGCAGTCAGAAGGACTGTGCACACTATCTGCTGGCATGTGACAGTATTGTGATGATTCAGGATGTGTCATAAACTGCATCATGAAAGCACCGACTAATAGTTCCGATGTAATGTGTCTTTTGCCAATAGCTGCAGTCACCTGCTGTGGGTGGACCTGTAATGAGGGGAGAGGGCACAGTCTTTCAAGAGTGCATCCTGTGTTCGGGTGTAACATAAGGTGGCTGTACTGGTTGATAACCGGCTGAACAGGAGACAGCAGCATGCCCAGGTGGTCTGGAAGGCAAAAGCCATCCTGACTTTGATCAGCAGTAGTGTTGCCAGCAGGACTAGGGACGGAATTCTCCCCCTATACTGGGCACTGGTGAGACCTCCTCTGGAGTACTGGGGGCAGTTCTGGGCCACTCACTTCTAGAAAGGACCAGGTCCTTTACCAATGTGCACCTTTCCAATCACACATCTCCAAACCTGTAACCTACCGTGGTGCAGGACCCAGTGTATGGCTCTGTTACACCTCATACAATCAATCCAGCCTGTCTAGATCCCTCTGTAGAGCCTCCAGCAGATCAACACAGCTGCCCATCTTGATGCCATCTGCAAACTGACTGAGGTCATTCAAATGACTAACTGCACTCAACTGCCTCATCCAGGTCATTAATAAAGATACTAAAGGGAACAGGTACCCCAGGGAACACCACCTGTGACCAGGCGCCAGCCAGATTTAACTCCGTTCACCACCACTGTTAGGTCCAGCCAGGCAGGCAGTTTTTTCTGCAGTGCAGAGTGTACTGTTCCAAGCTTGGAACCATAAGTTTCCAAAGGACAGTGGGAAAGTGTTGAAGGTTTCACTAAAGTCCAAGTGGACTGGACAATGTCCATAACCCTTCCCTCATCCATTAGGCAGTCACCTTGTTGTAGGAGATCAGGTCAGTCAGGCAGGACCCGCATTTTGTAAACCTAGGATGACTGGGCCAAATCACCTGGTCACAGTGTGTGTGCCACGTGATGGCACTCAAGATTACCCACTTCCCTAGCCTTCTCTAGCATTGAGGTCAGACTGACAGGTCTGTAGTTCCCGGCATCCTCCTTTGAGCCCCTCTTGCAGATAGGCTTCACACTTCACACACAGACTCAGAATTATTGAAGCTGGAAAAGCCCTCTGAGCTCATCCAGCCCACGGCCACATTGGCCAGACCAGGACACAGGACACTAAGAGCCACAGCCAGGCTGTCCTTAAACACCTCTAGGGATGAGGAATCCACCGCTGCCCTGGGCAGTCCAGTCCAGGGTCTGGTCACCTTTTCCATGAGGAAGGGCTTCCTAACATCCAACCTAACCCTCCTCTGGCAGCTTCAGGCCCTGCTCTCTAGTCCTGGCACTGGTTGCCTGGGAGAAGAGCCTAACCTCCACCTGACTACAACCTCCCTTCAGGGAGTTGAGAGAGGGAGAAGGTCCCCTCTGAGTCTCCTCTCCTCCAGGCTCAACACCTCCAGTTCTCTAGCCTCTCCTCATCAGCCTTTCCCTCTAGTCCCTTCCCCAGCCACGTTGCTCCTCTGCACCCACTCCAGCCCCTCAATCTCTTTCTTGAAGTGAGGGGTCCAGAACCGCTCCCAGAACTATTTGCTAATCTCCAGTCAACTGGGACCTCCTTGCTTAGTCAGGACTGTTGATAAATGATGGAGAGTACCTTGATGACCACTTCTGCCAGCTCCCTCGGCACTCTTGGGTGGATACCATTCAGCCCCATAGATTTGTGGTCATCTAAGTGGCACAACAGGTCACTCATGGATTATGGAGCTGCATCCTTCAGCAGTATGGTTTCCAGTTGAGGGTTACAGCTGCCCTCTCATGTCATCCCAGCTGTCATCCCTCAAACCAGGGACACATCAAGCATAAACTGCACTACTTTTAATCTCTCCCCTGTCACAGGGGTGAAGCAGTATTGAATTTCAATGGATTTTTCCATTGAGCAGGCTGTTCCAGTGCCTGACAACCCTTTCAGCAAAGAAATTCCTCCTGACATCCAAACTGAACCTCCCTTGGCTCAGCTTAAGGCCATTTCGCCTCACGCTATCTCTGGCCACTAGGGAGAACAGACCAACCCCTGCCTCCCTACACCCTTCTTTGAAATAGTTGTAGAGAGCAAGAAGGTCTTCTCTCAATCCCCTCCAGGCTAAAGAGCTCTAAGTCTCTCAGTCATTCCTTATGCAACACACATTTATGCTGCTCAGCCTGGAGAAGAGAAGGCTCCCAGGGGACCTTCTAGCATCTTTCCCATCTCTGAAGGGGGTTACTAGAAAGCTAGAGGCAGGCTTTTGACACAGGTAGTAGCAAGATGACAACAAGAAAGGGTTCCAGACTTGAAGAGGGGAGATTTAGATTGGGAATTAGGAACCAATTCTTTGCTGTGAGGGTGGGGAGATGCTGGAACAGGTTGCCCAAGGCAATTGTGGCTGCCCCATTGCTGGCAGTGTTGAAGGCCAAGCTGGCTGGGCCCCTGAGTAACCTGCTCTAGCGAAGGTGTCCCTGCCTGTGCAGGGGGTTTGGGACTGGATGATCTTTCAGGTCCCTTCCAGCCCTGGCCATTCTATGGTTCTATGATTTGCTAGAGCCAGGCCTGTGTGGAATGGGGCTGTCAGAATTGAGCAAGAAACTCAGCCTGCTGGATTTTGAAAATATGACCTGGAGGAAGTTTTCCCTCTTGCACAACAAACTGGGTCTATTTCTAGTTCTCTTACACTTGGCTTTTCTCTCACGTGATTTCTGTCAGCCTTACGTTCCATGCTATTACATGCCAATGAAATTGGAAAAAATTACTAAGAAAGGAAAATTGAGTTTAATGGGTTTTTCCTTTGGAAATGAAAAACCAGTACCAACACTGCCTGTGCATTTGCCTTCCAGCTACTGAGAGTGTAAACTCTGTGTTGGGAGTGGGACTGCATTAATCTGTGCTAGACCTGCACTCTAGATTATTGTTCTGGGATTGCAGTTAGGCTGGATTTTATGGTCTTAGAGGTCTTTTCCACCTCGATAATTCTGTGAGTCTGTGAAAGCTGTAGGATTAAGTAAAACAATGTTTACCAGATGTCTGCTGGAAATTATTGTATTTCCTGGAGAGTGTGGAAGAGAACATTCTAACAAAACTGCTGAAGGAGCCAACTAGGGAATAAGCAGTATTAGCCTCATCCCTTGTGCAGTGAGATAGGTATTAGGGTTAGGGTTAGGTCTTTCTGAGGGCAAAGAAGAGGTTGACCTTTTAGCTACCATGACTCCAGTGTCTTCAGAGGAGAGGAGACCTTCTCCCTCTCTACAACTCCCTGAAGGGAGATGGTAGTCAGGTGATGGTTGGGTTCTTCTCCCAGGCAACCAGCACCAGGACAAGAGGGCAGAGCTTGAAGCTGCCAGGGGAGGGTTAGGTTGGATGTTAGGAAGCTCTTCCTAATGGAAAGGGTGATCAGACCCTGGAATGGACTGTGCCAAGCAGTGGTGGAGTCCCCATCCCTGGAGGTGTTGAAGGACAACCTGTCTGTGACCCTTAGCGCCCTGGTCTGGCCAATGTGGTGATGTAAGGTCATAGGCTGGGTTGGATGAGCTCCAAGGGCTTTCCAGCCTCCATAGTTCTGTGATTCTGTGATTCTGATTCTGTCTTGAACATCATCTGCTGCTGAAATGAGGAGCACTGTTCAGCCTGACAGGTTTGGGGCTGTGCTTTGCCTGGATGTGTGTGCAAACCAAGGAGACCTGAGTGGGAAATCAGAGGGCAGACGGCTGTCAGGCATTAACGGGGCTCCCTGTAGGAGAGGTAGATAGAGAATTTTCTTGACTCCATTGAGATTAAACTTTATTCTTTGCTTTTGAAATGGACTGAAGCAAACAAACCTTGTTTCCTGGGTTGACCAAAGTCAATGTTTAGTTAGGAAAAGGAGAATCGTTTTATTTACTCTTCTTTTGGGGATAATAGAATTCATTCCACGTGACAAGACACAGGCAGATCTATTACTGTGGGTAAAGTTGAAGTGGAGAATTTCTCTGAATGTACCAGCTGGGAATTTTGGTCCGAGTCTGGTTGTTTCACAACATAACTGCCATAGCATTCCACAGCCAAATTCCCTACAGCAAGCCAACATTCAGCAGCTGAGGAAGAAGACAGGGAGTGACAAGTGTGGGGTGATAGTGTGACACAGTGCCCTACATTAGTAAATGAGAATGGATGAGGGAAGAGAAAGGGAGAAAGGGATTTTATGCCTTCCCAGCACATGGACAAGTAGATAAACTATGTCCAGTATTGGGCCCCTCAACTACAAGAGAGATGCTGAGATGCTTGAGAAGGGACAGAGGCGGCTACCAAGCCAGTAAAGGATTTGGCACAGGTGTCCTGTGAGGAACGGCTGAGGGAGCTAGGGCTGTTTAGCCTGAAGGAGACTGAGGAGAGGCCTTCCAGCTCTCCAACTACTTGAAAGGAGGTTGGAGAGAGGTCAAGGTCAGTCTGTCCTCCCTACTGGCCGGTGACAGCATGAGGGGAAATGGCCTGAAGCTGCACTGGGGAAGTTCAGGTTGGATGTCAGGAGGAATTTCTTTCCTGAAAGGCTTTGCCAGGCACTAGAACAGCCTGCCCAGGGAGGGGGTTGAGTCCCCATCCCTGGAGGTGTTGAAAAGAAGGGTAGATATTGCGTTGGGGTACAAGGTTTAGTGATGCTGATAGGGCTGGGAAAAGGTTGGACTTGGTGATCTTGAAGGTCTCTTCCAGCTGAAACTGTTCTATGATTCTCTGAAGTACTGAGGGCATCAAAGGTGACAATTCTGTTTTGTACACAAAATAGTTACAGAAGTGTAGTCCCTGATAGCATTGCTCAGAAGGTGTGCACATACCCACATCAGAGGTACCTTGGGGGAGGCAGCTGTAGGTGCCTGGGCTCTACAGACAGCAGATTTGTAGGTGGGAGTCAGAAGAAAATTCCTGTCCTCTTGTTCTGTCACAGCAGAGAAAGCCACTGCAAAGAACTAGACTTGTGAAAGAGCTGAAGGCAGATAGACCAGCAGTTTGGTTTCCATGGCATGTGTTTTGCAGGAATAGTAGAGGTCAAAGGAGGGGAAGGTCAGTGAAGATTCCATTCCAAAGGCAGCTGACTGACCCACTCATGAGCTTTGGCTGGCACTGTGCTGTGCCCTCTCCCTCCCATACCCAAGGAAGGGAAGCAGGGGCTACCCACGAGTTACAGGATGATGTGATTAAAACTGCCTCTGCGCTCACAGCTTTGCTGCACTGACCTCCATCTTCAGGTGAAGTTGCATCACTCGCAGAGCCAATGGACCAGCTGGCTCCTGCCAAGAAGGGAAGGCTGCTCCCTGCTAAGCCAAGTCAGCTTAAAAGGCCAGCACACTACTCACATTGATCTTTCTGAATTTAGCTAAATTAGTACCAGTTGACTGACCTATTGGAGAGCAGTATAGGTGAAAGGGACCTGGGGGTCCTGGTGGCCAGCAGGATGGCCGTGAGCCAGAAATGGGCCCTTGTGGCCTGGAAGGCAAATGGCATTGTGGAGTGGATCAGAAGGGGAGTATCACAGAATCACAGAACATTAGGGCAGATGGAGAGAGGTTCTCTCTGCCCTGGTGAGACCTCATCTGGAAGATTGTGTCCAGTTCTGGGCCCCTCAGTTTGAGAAGGACAAGGAGCATAGGATCACAGAAGTGGTAGGAGAAGGAAGAAAAGAGAGGGAACATATTAACATGGAAGCAGAAAAGGAAAGAATAGAGAAATCAGAAGCAGGTCATGGGACACGAGGATGAAATATTGGAAGTATGAGGAAGTGAAGAGTCCTTGATCACAGAATCACACAGAATCACAGAACATTAGGGATTGGAAGGGACCTCAAAAGATCATCTGGTCCAATCCCCCTGCCAGAGCAGGATCACCTAGATCAAGTCGCACAGGATTACAGTAGAGCAAAGCTGGGAAAGATGACTACTGGTCCATAGCAACATCTACCATAAGATGTATAATTTCTGATTTCATAATAAATCTTACAAATTAGAATGAATTATTGAGGTACATCCCAGAGCACCTTCCAGGTGTCCCTCTCAGAGCAAAGCTGAGAAAAAAGACTAACTCTTAATAAAAAGGGCCCAAGAAGTGCTGAGCAACCACTCAGTTGTCCTAGGAATATACTTACATAGCTCTGTTGTGAAAGCGGTGGGTGTCTGTAGATACGAATAACTATTATTAGAGTGGAGAAAGGATAGTTTCAGGTGAATGAAGGTTATGGTGTGGCTCTCAGTTTAATTGCCACTTACCTTGTCTATAAGCACAAGTACAAGCCAAAGGGGAAGGTTAAACAAACTGCTGTGCTGAGTTTCAACTAAGGAATGAGAATGTGTTTGTTTTCTTTCTCCAGACAAATCACACAGAATCACAGGGCTGTCTGAAATCCAGACCTTCATTCTCCAAAGCCTTATGCCTATGCTTCGAGGATGTGCTCCAGATTTTCTAGTCAAAGGAAGTGCTTGCACTGACCTCACGTGAGTAAACTAGAATCATAGAGACACAGAATCATAGATTCATCGTGACTGAAAGGACTGCCAGGGTCATGAAGTCCAGCCCTCATCCCAACAGCTCCCTAACCCCTACACCATGGCCTCAAGTGCTCTAGCTACTGAGATTTTAAACACCTTCAGGAATGGAGACTCCACCACGTCCTTGGGCAGCCTGGTCCAGTGACCAACCACTCTCTGAGGAAACTACTTCTTCCTAAGACCCAATCCAAACCTTCCCCGACACAACTGGAGGCCATTTCCTCTCGTCCTAAAGATCTGTATTAAAGGAACGATACGAAATCTAAAACCAGATAGACAAAGCAACCTCTCGAGTTCTTTATAGGATTCTGTCATAATCCTTTTTTTAAAGAAGTGAAAAATCAAGCATCTGTTTCTCATACCCAGCACTAGGATCATGCTGTAGAGGTAAGCCCCTGTTTTCTTTGTAATATGCCTGATAGGATGGATAGCTTTGGAAAAATCTCTTTACAGGTTGTGTTTCAAGGAGTTTGATCTTCGAAAACTGTGAGGTTCATTTTGGTAGCTCTATAGGAAGTACTCTCTTTGGCTGCTTTGGCTGGCATTGCATTAACTGTTAGTTAATAGTTTGTTAACTATTGCTGAATCTCAAAACACATGGGAGCTTCTCAGGTCTAGGTGCATCCTAAAAATTCTCTCTGTTGAAATGCTTATACTGCTGCCAACACGTGCTCTACTCTAGGTGATGTGGAAGGGATAAATTATGTAATCCAAATTTAGAAAAGATAATCATAGAATCATAGAATGGCCAGGGTTGGAAGGGACCTTAGAAATCATCTAGTTCCCCCCTGCACAGGCAGGGACACCTTCACTACAGCAGGTTACTCAGGGCTCCATCTCACCTGGCCTTCAACACTGCCAGGGATGGGGCAGCCACAACTACCTTGGGCAACCTGTTTCAGCATCTCCCCACCTTCACAAATGCAAAACATGAGCTGAGTAACAACACACACTGGGTACATTGGCCTTGGATCAAGTTGTTTGTGAACAGGTTTCTCTCAATAACTTGTTTTGCAAGGGATAGAGAAGGTAGACTACTGTGCAAGAGACACACAATCTGTCATGCACTCAGCATCACTATGCTGCTGGCAAGGGTGTGCGTCCAAGCCGCTCACCAATACCTATCCACCAATATCATGCTAAAGGAATGAAAACACTAAGCGAGTTAAAAGCATAGAGTCATAGAAAGATTAGAGTTGAAACGGAAGATCGTCTAGTTCCTGTACAGGCAGCGACACCTTCACTAGAGCAGGTTACTCGGGGCCCCATCCAACCTGGCCTTCAACACTTCCAAGGATAGGGCAGCCACCACTTCCTTGGGCAACCTGTTCTGGTGTCTGGCTGCCCTCACACTCAAGAATTTCTTCCTAATCTCCAACCTAAATCTCTCCTCTTTCAGTGTAAAACCATTACCCCTTGTCCTCTCACCCCCTGCCCTTGTGAACAGTCCGTCCTCATCTTTCCTGTAGCCTCCTTCAGATACTGGAAGGCTGCTTTGAGGTCCCCCCAGACCCTTCTCTTCCTCAGGCTGAGCAACCCCAGCTCTCTAAGCCTGTTTTCATAGTAGAGGTTCTCTAGCCCTCAGATCATTTTCTTGGCCTCTTCTGGACTCACTCCAACAGGTTCACATCCCTCCTGAGTTGAGGGCTCTAAAGCTGTACACAGGACACCAGTTCTGTGACCAGAGACTTTCTTTGTCAGTATACTTCTAAAAGCAGGCAAAAGTCTCCAGCACTCGGACTATTTTCATACTACAGTGTGGCTAAAAACCAATGCAACTGGTTCTGGTAGGAGAAGCAATTAACTTTCTTGAATTCCTCGGTGTGAACTGTGGTTTTCATTCTCAAAGATAAACAGATGAACTCTGAGAGTTAACAAACCTGAGACAAAAATTGTATTGCCCTTTCTCTTCATAATTTTGAAACTACTGCATAGAGCAAACAGCCCAAATACTGCTTCACATTGGCTACAAGAGCCCCCTGCAGCTACAGACTGGGGGATGAGTGGCTGGAGAGCAGCCTGGCAGAGAGGGACCTGGCAGTACTGGGTGAC
>JAOXOE010031058.1:0-12335 GCA_028565055.1 Phoeniculus purpureus
CCCAGCTTTGTGTCATCAGCAAACTTGCTGACAGTGCACCCTAATCCCTCATCCAAGTCATTAATGAATAGATGGAAAAGGACTGGTCCCAGTATCGACCCTTGGGGGACTCCAGTAGATACAGGCCTCCAACTAGACTCCATCCCATTGACCCCTACTCTCTGACCTCTACCCTGCAGCCAGCTTACAATCCACCTTACTACCTGAAAATCTGGGCCACACTGCCTCAGTTTGGCTGCGAGGATGCTATGTGAGACTGTGTTAAATGCCTTACTGAAGTCAAGATAGACCACATCCACAGCTCTGCCATCATCTATCCACCTGGTTATGCCCTCATAAATGGCTATCAGCTTGGTCAAGTATGACTTCCCTTTGGTGAAGCCATGTTGACTGTCCCTAATAACCCTCCTGACCTTGATGTGCCTGGAGACAGCATCTAGGACAAATTGTTCCATCACCTTTCCTGGGATGGAGGTGAGTCTGACCGGCCTATAGTTACCTGGGTCCTCCCTTTTTGAAGATTGGAGAGACATTTGCTGTCCTCCAGTCCCTAGGCACCTCTGCTGATCCCCAGGACTTAGATGATGGAAAGTGGCTTAGCAATGACTTCCGCCATCTCCCTTAGCACTCGCAGGTGCATCCCATCAGGGCCCATGGATTTATGTACATCCAGTTTGCTCAACTGATCCCTAACCCAGTCCTTATCAACCAGGGCAAGCTTCTCTTTTGTCCCAACTTCCTCTGGGGCCTCAGCAGTCTGGAACTTGATATCAGGACAGAGCCCAGAAGTACAGACAGAGGCAAAGAAGGTGTTTAGTATCTCTGCTTTCTCTGTATCCTCTGTCTTCAGGGCATCCACCTCACTCAGCAGGGGGCCTGCATTGCCTCTAGTTTTAGTTTTATCTGCAATGTATTTGAAGAAGGCTTTTTAGTTGCCCTTGACCTCTCTTGCAAGATTTAATTCCATGGAGGCCTTGGCTTTCCTAGTTGCATCCCTACATTCTCTCACTAGAGCCTTATAATCACCCCAAATGGCCATCCCCTTCTTCCATGACCTGTGGACTTTCTTCTTCCTCTTGAGTTTGCCCAGTAGCTCCCTGTTGGCTGCTTCCTTGACTTCCTTCTTTTTGGGATGCTCTTGTGTTGTGCTTCAAAGAAGTGGTCTTTGAATTTTAACCAGCTACCCTGAGAAGGGAGTGACTCAGGTTCATGGATTCGCTTGGGGTTGAATTCAGGAGACTTACGCCATAGCTCCACATAAAAGTAAAAGTTTACTAAAATTATCAGATTCCGAACTCAAAAGGCACAGAAATCACTGAAGTTACTAGATGCTTAACTCAGACAGTAGAGGAGAGGAAAAAGGGGAAAGGAGACAAGATAGTAAAGAGATAGTTAAGATCAGCACTCAGGACTGCAGGCTCCCGTTCCCTGCCTCAGCTCCACAGATCTCTGGAGAGAAACTCCCGGGTTTCTCTTCCCTCTTCTGAGTCAGTTTCTCGACCTAGTCGACTTCATGGATGGCAGGGGGTGTAGTGGTGATGATAGTCGATCAGCTCCTTATTGCAGGCTGGGTCTGGGGGGGCCTGATGGTGATGGGCTCCTGTACTGTTGAAATCCCTTCCTTTTATACTCACTATCAGCCAGTGTTTTTCTTTCCCCCAACTATGTGGGGGACCTTGCAGATGAAAAATTGTTAAGTAAGCCCTTGAGGCAGGAAAACTTTTCATGTTGTCAGGCTTTACAGAGTTTGTTCTCATACAGAGCATCACCAGATGCAGGATTCCTCCTGTTCACAAGATATCTTCTATTTACTTACAATTGTTTGAGCCATCTCACTTGTTGTTAATCAAAGTCTGACAGTGTTCTGAAAATGCAGGAAAGGTGGTCCCAAAGTAACACCATTACTCCAAGCATTGCTTTATGGAGACTGAAGGGAGCTACACCTTTTGAGAGCTCTGATATATGCCAGCTGGAAAGCTGTTATGTTGTGTAGAATCTAATGGTATATGATGCTGATTTCTCACAACTCAGAAACTGAACCAAGCCTCTTCCATTTTCTTTGGAACTGATCATTTTCTGAAAAATATTAAGACTTCTGTCTTTCTTTCTGTCTAGTAGTTTCAGGAAAACTACTAGAAGGATATAGAGAATCTTTGAAGTTTAAAACCTATGCCAGTTATATCTTAATGATTCTCTGCAGGATGCTGACACAGGTTGGAAGAGCCTGAAGGACTAAATAGACAATGAAAAGGGCTGGATTTGATTTTATTAGGAATATGTTGGTTAGACCTCCTTCCTGTCACTGCTGTGCCTGTTCAGATCTCTGTGCCCAGCAATGCTGATGCTCTTCTCCACAGCTCTTTGGTCAGAATTAGATGCCAATAAAAGTATCACCTGGAGGGGCACAGAACTAGAGAATTGGAAGAGGATGAAACATCTACTTCATTATCATCAAACACAGCTGTCTTCAAGAGTACTTTCTGTTATGGAAGGCAATATAGACAAAATCTGAAATTTAGAGGAAAAGTAATTCTAAGAGTCCTAGGATTAGAAATAGTTTAGCCTAGGCTTTTTATCTTTGCAGAAATGGCCATATTAAATGTCATAGTGTTCCTGTGCGACTTGGTCTAGGTGATCCTGCTGTGGCAGGGGGATTGGACTAGATGATCTTTCGAGATCCCTTCCAATCCCTAATGTTTCTATGATTCTGTTTCTGCAACGGATTGCCCAGGGATGCTGTGGGTGCTCCATCCCTGAAGTGATAAAGGCCAGGTTGGAATGAGGCTCTAGGCAACCAGGTGTAGAGAGTGGTGTCCCTGCCAATGGCAGAGGATTTGAACTAGGTGCTCTGTAAGGTTCCTTCCAACCTAAACCGTTCTGTGATTCAGTATTATTTTCATGTTGTAGTCTGGTGTTCCAACAATTTGGATTTGTTATTTGGAAAAATTAAGTCTATAGAAGGTTTCTTTCTCATCCCTTTTTGATACCTCTGCATTTTCTCTTCCATTTGGTGACAAAGATTTTCTGTGCAAAAAGGGGGAGAAGAACCACATTGAGCCTATATATGTAGTTATATGTCTAATATCATTCAATGATATTTCACTATCTGGTATGTAATCACCACAATTTAATACACTTGGATCATTTAGTGAAGATAATTAGAGCTTTTAATTTTGACAGCAGTTTTCCTGCAACATTACCTGTATATCTAGTCCTTTTCTCCATGTGGGAGGTTGACATGTTTTTGGGAGGAAGTCTGAGCAAATAATTCTTAAACTTTATAAAAAGCAGATACTAATCATAATTTAACGTTAATGTGTTTATTTTGATACATTTTTGACTTTCTGATACTTCTGTTGAGTGCTATGCCATCTCTTTTCTATAACTGCTGTTAAAACATATCCAGCATGAAGATTATATTCAATGAGATCTTACTCAAGGTAGTGGTAAGATTTGTGCTAACAGGCTTTTTAAAAAAATAAAAAAATAGTGGTAGCAGATGGAAGGTCAATGAATCAGCATTTTCTTGCATCACACTTAAATTTTAACTGAGTACAGTAAAGTGAAAAGCCTTTTTCTCAGTGGCTGGGCTTTCTCAGTCATTTTAGTCATTCAGAACTAGCTGAGAAGTTCATTGATGTTACTTTGTAGCCTAGTTTATTTTGGCCATTTTAATGAATTAAAAATTCAGCATTTATGAATTTTATCTCTAAGCATTTGAAGCTCTTTTGCAGCACGTCCTGAAGGAATAACATGTCAGGAACAAATGTTTGTCTTATGCAAAATTGTTTTTTCATGGCTAAGTAGTTTCCTCACTGCACCATTTTTTTTTTTTTATTCATTATGATCTATAATAGTATTTACATATCAGTGATATTTTTTCCTTATAGCAAGCAGTACATTGAATCAAGTCCATGAAAACTCTGGGATACCTCTGGGAGATTCAGAGGGCCCTGGGGTTTTTTACTATGTGATGCTCTAGTTGTAGTAGGTCTAAAGGAATCACTGTTTTTCCTTTCTTGTTATCAGCTTTATAGAATTGTAGATACCTTGAGGAGCACTGGGAGAAGGGGAAGAAAAAAAGATTTATATCAATTATTTTGGTGTTGGTGATTGTGGATTGTGACTTTTCCATGCAGGTTCTATGGCAGTGCAGGAGAAAGATGTAACAAATGGTACTTGCTCTCTAGTATTGTCTGGCAAATTTTTGAGAACAAAAAAATGTAATGGAATCCAGTTAGGAGAGCTGTGTGTTCTAGACTTTCCTGTACTGTGAAGAAGCAGTTGGCTTTTATATTCTCAACTGAGCACCAATTAGTTGAAAACTCTGCATAGTCACTGTGTCTTGCCTGTTATTCCTGTTACTGTTGGGTTTTACATTGCAGGACCTTTTCTCTCAAAGTATTTTTTGTGACATTTCACTGTTGATTCTTGTCCTGGAGGTATGCCTTACATATTTGATGGTGTAAGACCACTTATGTGGCACAGTTTCTTTCCATATCTAACTTACAAAGCTTGTTTAGATAGATGTCATGGCACTTACAAAAGCAGCATACGTCAGTTTTGCTTTCTTTCTCATGTAGATGCTATTTTGTCCCAAGAAACTGTCTCTCAGATGGAATATAATTGTGGTAAAGCAGTAAACTTATAATTTCCAGCTGAGTCATAAATAAACATAAGTGCCAATCTTGACATGTTTCTGATTTGTTGCTAGATAATCTGTCAGACTGGATTGTACAAAAGTATTTGGCAAGCTAATCTCTCTAAGTATGTTAGGAAGCCTGCAACTGAAACTTATGTCTGATTTCATTCCTGCATAAGTTTTTATTTTTAATTTGTGATGTTGCCCTTAATATAAATGCTGTATTTGCACAGAGAATAACATTGCTGCTTTTATGTTCCAAATTACGATCTCTTGCATGTCTTTGCAGTATTGTTGAGTCTAATTATATTGGGATTTCTAAACACTTAAATTATGAGGTGAAGATCTAACATTTCTGGGATTAATGAAGTTTTTTTTTTTTTTAGAGTAAATTGTTTTCTACAGTTCTACCTAAAATTCCAAAAAATGTTACTGCAAAGATGGCTTGAAAAAGGAGTTAGAGTTGGAATCTGAAGCTGCCTTCTTAGTCTTTTCTTGACACATTGCATCTCAAAGAGCCTCTCAAAGTAGTCTTTCCTTGTCTGGAATTCTTATCACAAGCCAGCACAGTCTCTGGAAAATAGTTTGAGAGTCTGTTTTCAGCATAAAAAGTAGATGTATTTGCAGTGTTTATGATAGGCAAAATGCCTGTATGCCTGTTTGAAAAGGAGTAGGGTTGTTTTCTGATTGAGGTGCTTGTTACTCACAAAGGAGTTTAGCAGTACCACCAGGACTCATAAGTTTGAGATGACAGGCCATCTAGTCTCTGCAATATATTCCTGATTAATGGTTTACAGCATTAAATTAATATATATAAAATACAGCATTTTAAGGAGGAATTTCTTAAAGGACTCAGGATCACAGAATGGTTTGGGTCAGAAGGGGCCTTAAAGATCATCTAGTTTCAACCCATTTGCCATGGGAAGGAACACTTCCTATTACGTGAGGTTCTGATGAGGTTTACTAGGTATCACTGACAGATTATTAGTTTCCATAAATCCCAAACCTACTGAGTCCTTGCATATTAAGTCTTTTGACTCTCAGCAAGATGCCAGACCTGTAGGTAACTTGTGTAACTTGTTTTTGGGCAAGGCAGTGATAGGAAAAGCTGGGAGAACTGCATGTATCTATAAGCTTACAATGTAGAGCAGCTGGCAAGTTCCTTGCTGATGATCCATCCAAATACAACTGAGTTATGTTATGGTCACTTTTTACTTTGGAGCAGTAGTTTGCTATTTATAGTCTTAACTTCTCTGTTTTATAATGTCTAGATGTGCAAGAATGTTGATTATTTTGTTCCACCTTTTGTTATTCTTAGCACTGAGCAGTGTTTCTTAAGTGACCTAGTAAGTGATACCCTGTAAATTTTCTGGCTTATCTTTGGTGTAGGCAAGTCATCACTACTATTCAAATGAGAAGCAGTGGTTTGTTCCAATACCCTACTGAAGCAACACTAGTAGTTTTAAATTGTGTAATTCAAATGTTTTAAAAAAGTTGCCAGTTATAGCTGTAAACTTGTATTCCTGTCAGCTTCTGCATTCTCATTCACCTATTATCAGAAAAAGTTATCACCCTAGGGTGATAGGAACCCTATCGTTCCAGAATTCTCAGATTCTCAAGGTTCTGATACAGTTCAGCTGAATTAGCTAAGATAATAGTGGAAAACCTTGTACAGAGTGTGGTCAGTGCAGATTGGTTTTACAGTTAGTAAACTGCACAGTCAACATATTGTCTGTCTTCTGGGCAAACACGTGGCATTTATAATAATTCTCAATCTGTGTACTGTGACCAATTGAATTATTTCTGTTTATCACCCAAACTCAGCTGCATGCTGTAAATTAATTAAAATTTAAAGGGAAATGAATTTAAAATAACGTGTCGACAGGGTATTTTGATACAGCTCTCCACCACAAGAAAAATATACATCCCAAATCTGCATGGGTAAAAAAAATTACTGTGAAGCAAGGAAAGAAAACAAACCCCCAGAATATAAATATGACCATGTCTTTTTGCCTGGTGTTTCTGATGGCATGGAGGACAGAGACCTGAATATGTGCATGTTTAAGTGCAGAATCTTCCTGTGAAGTACTTTACATTTTCATTGAAGTACCATTTTTATCCTCTTATCTTTAAAAAAACTTGATTGTAGGAGGAAGGGTCTGGTAGCAAAATACCAGCTCTAGGTGAAATGTGTTAATATTGAGAATATGCCAGGTGTTGGCAAACTTCACTGAGGTTTTTCCCTTGTGAGCAACTTCCTTGCTAGGCAAGTCTCAAAAATAGCCAAAGTATCCTAACATGTGTGACACCTTTTCTTTTCATAGTGCTACTCTTGCAATGTCAAATCCTCCACCTCACCTTTTTGTCCATGTAGTGCAATAAAGCTCTGCTCTCTATTCTGATACAAGGCAAATATGCTTCATATATCTGAGGGGAGGAAATAAAGAAGTTTCCTTGACCTACATTCCTTGAAAGCTATTGCTAATGAATAAGGAGGAGTTCTAGAAGGATCTGGGTCTAGGATTGAGAAGACCTATAACTCTTTCTGATCCTCAAAATTGGTATCAAATCAAGTGACTTTTTACTATTGTCTAGGAGAGTATGGAACCTGGGAGAGGACTTTGCTCTCAGCTTTTATATTTAGAAAATTTCAGAGATGAATTTTTAATCAGAAATTACAAGTAGAATCTTATTCTTCAGAAAAATGCAACTGTTTTCAGGGAAAAGACTATAGCTTGGTCTCTGGAACAATGTGGGCAGGAGAGATACAAAAGCTAAACCAGCAGATATCTGGAAAACAGTACTTTAAAGTAAGCAATATATGTTTAGTTTATTGTTTTAACCTCTGTTTGCTGTGTTCTTATAAATAAATGAAAAATATTCCCCTCTAAGCTGTTTTATGTTGCTCTATCTATGAGCTGGCCACAGATCCTAGAAGATAAGCTTCTAGCTGAGCTTATTCCAGCTGGACCTGCTGGAGTGGGAATGTCATATAAACAAGTGGGTGACATAAATAGGTGTTTCAGTCTTAGAACAGGGGGAAATCATAATATTCTTCTCTGAGATGTATCTTACTCAAGCCATGTTAAATTGAGTGAGGTCAAGAATACAGCTCACCCCTGCAAACATAACATAGGCTCTCTAATTTGGTTGGAGAGAGGTTTACCTAAAGGCTCCTCCTTTGTTTTAATGTTCCAAGAAGTTTACAAACCTAAATATGCTTTATGAAAACCACAGTTTCACTGCTATGTCAACTCTTTGTAATAACTGACTCCTACTTTTCAAGACATTAAACTGAGAGAAATTGTTACTGTAAAAATTCTATTTTTATAATAAAGCTAATGGACATTTACTGATGATTCTTGTAACATTATGGAATTCTACACATTTTTCTTCATGAAGCAGTTAAATGCATCGGCATGACTTTAAAAAAGAACATTGTGGCCTTTTAATCCATTGCAGTGTAATAAAATTTGAATGTTATTAGAGATCAGAAATTTCAAAAGTTAGAAGCTTCCAGGATTGATAGTTTTGTAAATTGGTTTTAAGTATTTTGAATTTATAACTATCATTATGTTGCTAAATAACATTGACTCTGGAATGACTGACTTCCTTTTGCAGTAATTCAGACATATTTTGTCAGCTATAGTTTTATGGAGAGCATAAAAATCAGTGAGGTCGCTTCAACGAAGTAACGTTAGTGTTGGAAGTTTTGTTAACCAAAACTTTAACATAACTTAGAATTCGCACGTGTTTTTTCCAAAATTTACTGGAACTGAACTGAATATTAAATTCTGGACTTTGGACTAGTTACTACCTAATTTCAGTGGTAGGACTATGCAAAGAGATAAATTTGAATAAAACTATTGTTAGGCAATTGGATGCTTTGATAAGCTACATGTGATCAGAATTTCTTGTGGCATGTAATATTCCTCAAGGATGAGGTTCAAACTGCCTGAGGCAACAATTCATATCTTGGCTACAGTTTCTGGTTCAGTTAAAAGAAGTGTCACCAGCAGGTCAGGGGAGGTGATTCTCCTTCTGTACTCTGCTCTTGTGAGGATTGGCCTGGAGTACTGTATCCAGTTCTAGAGTCTCCAGTACAAGGACATGGAACTGTTGAAGCAAGTCCAGATGAAAGCCACAGGGCTGAAGCATTTCTCCTGTGAGGAAGGTTTGAGGGAATTTGGGCTGTTCAGCTTGGGGAAAAGAAGGCTCCAGGGTGACCTTATAGCAACCTTCCAGTACCTGAAGGGGGCTTACAGGAAAGCTGGAGAGGGACTTTCTATGAGGGACTCTAGTGATAGGGCAAGTGGGATGGTTTCAAGCTGAAAGGCCTGATTTAAACTGGATCTTGGAAAGAAATTCCTGACTGAGGGTGGTGAGGGACTGGAAATGGTTGCCCAGAGAGGCTGTGGATGGCCTCTCCTTGGAAGTGTTCAAGGCCAGATTGGATGGGGCCCTGGGCAGCCTGGTTCAGTGAGAGGTGTCCCTGCCTATGGCAGGGAGGTTAGAACTAGATGATCTTTGAAGTCTCTTCCAACCTAAACCATTCTATAATGAAACCTTTTCTAGTGTCATTTGACCAGTCAGTATTGGCAATTTTCTCTTTTAAAGAGTAGCATCTGGGGAAAAGAAAAAAGAACTAAATACCAGGATTTCCAGCAGGAGTAGGGAACTGGTCTTCCAGAAGTAGACATCACTACCGGTGCTGATCAAAGTGAAAATTAAGTTCCACTGTGAATTTCACAATTTTTGCTACTTTTCTTTCTCTTGTATAGCCCAATTCTGAAGTTTGTACAGGGTGTTATGTATTTACACAGCAAGTGCCCGGGCCGGGGTTTGGGCTAGTGTCAGCGCTGTGCGGAGCCGCCGCATCCCTGCCTGCGGCGGAGCGGAGCTGACCTGCCGAGCCCCCTCTGTCCTGTTTCCCACGGGGGGGAAATGGGGCAGGGAGCTACTGCGAGCCCCGGCAAGCCGCCGCTGGCCATCTCCCCGCTCACCACACTGGGAAGTGGGGTGGGGGCTGCCGGAGCTGAGGCGCTCTGTGCTGGGGTAGAAAGACCCCAGTCCCAAGAGGCAGGGCTATCGGTCACTAGCCCTTTTATCTTCTTACCTAGCTGACACTCCTTAAGGGTAGGTACTTGGGACAGTGTCATCTTCCCCCAGGACAGATCGCTGGGGGTAGTCCTCTTAAAGCGACGTAACTTTTTCTTCATGAAAGCACGAATCTATACATCTGAAAATTCTGGTAATTTTCAAACTGCAGCACGCTCTCGTGTCTTTCCAGGCAGAATTTGCTTCTTTCTTTGGGGAATAGAAATAGTGTGCCAGCCATGGTACGCGCTGGCTAGCGGTGAAAGGTTTAGAACACCACATGACCGTGTAGGGGCAGGACTGAGGTCTGCTTTCTCACACAGGTTGTCACTGTCAGACTTGGACTTCAGTACCATCAGCCCATCCTTTTAACCCTCCTTCCTGTGCTCCTAAGTTTTAATGCCTAAAACACCCATTTCCATGTCGAATGCAGTCAGCTGTGATGTGGGAACAAATTTGTGAAAAGGAGTGAGACTCATCTGCTTGGCCCAGGGAGTGAGGACTGCACGGGTAGAGAGGAAAATACCATTGCCACTCAAACTGCCTGGTTCAGCCAAGCAGAACAGAACTGTATTAGCACGTGTGTAAGCCACTGTTATCCCAGTCACTAGGGAACTGTGTCAGTGCATTATCAGTGGGTCTAATCACCTTTAACTCCATTTGACTTCAAGCGTTTAGCACCTGCCTGGCATTGGGGAAATGAGACTTGTAGTGGCTGACTAAAGAGAATCCCTTTTGGAGCGCTCCCTGCAGTGTTACGACAGGCTTCTTAGCTGCAGCTTAGCAGGCCCAACAGAGATTTTTGTGATTTGACTTAGGGGATTTCTTTCAGACATGAAGCAAACAAGTGATTAAATATAAAAAGATGTAATGAGTTTCAGATGAGTCTCTTATGTTTATTAGGAGGTCTGAAAGTTTGCCGTTAGTTCTATTTCTTGTTTTCTAATTTAATAAGTAATCCTTGAAATTCTTGCTGCTCACTGCTTACAGACGGCAAGATCCTATTACTGTAATATTGTAAAAAAGAGGTCTCAAAAACCAAATAAATACAGTGGAATATAAATCTTTTCCCCCCATGCATAGAAAAGCAATGAGCCATTTTAAAAGCAGGAAGAACATGCATTTTGAGATCCAATAGATCATCTAAATTGGTCCCAAACCAAGTTTCAAAACAGCATTGCGAAGACTTTCGCTTTAAATAAATTTGGCATTACAAAACTCAGAATATAACTAAAAATAAATTAGAATTGCTGGTTGTCTTGTACTGTGTTAATATTCTGATGAACTAGGAAAAAGAAGCTAACTTGGGGCACAAATTGTATTATCTTCATTACTTCCATTTTGGGATGACAGGGGCTGGAATAGAAGGACTCAATCCATTAACGCCTGACCACAAGTTTGGTGTTACAGGCAGGGCTTTGAGTTCTTTGATAATGACTGGTTCTATAAGATGTCAGATCTTACAGGTCCACATGGGAGAGGTTTATTTCAGAGGGGAAAAAGGGTTCTGGGGCAGGAATTGGCAGGACTCATTCAAAGGACTTTAAACTAGATACAAGGGGGTGTGGGATAGTTGATGGGTGCACACCAGTGGGATGGAGCTCTGATCTTAATGAAAACCAGGTGGCCTCTTGCTGTCCTAGAGTGAAATCGGAGCACTCAGCTTGCTCCCTAAAGTGCCTGTATATTGATGCAACATGGGGAGTAAGCAGGAGGAGGTAGAAATCTGTGTCCAGTCAGGTGATTATGATCTGGTGGCGATTACAGAGACCTGGTGGGACAGGTCACATAACTGGAAAGTGGTAATGGATGGCTATGTCCTTTTCAGGTGGGGTGGAGGAGAGAAACTGGAATGTATTGAGTTTTGTCCAGGGCCGGATGAAGAGAGAGTTGACAGTTTGTGGGTGTGGATCAAGGGGCTGGCTGGCATGGGTGACACTGTTGTGGGTGTCTATTACAGGCCACCATATCAGAATGAGAAAGTTGATGAGGTCTTCTATAGGCAGCTGACTGCAGCCTCACAGCTACTGGCCCTGTTTCTCATGGGGGATTTTAACTACCCTGATATTTGCTGGAAGACTTAGCCAGCCATCCGCAGTTGAGGAGGTTCTTCTAGTCCATTGGTGACAATTTCCTGATTCAATGGTGGGGGAGCCCACTAGGAGAGAGAGGAGTGCTCCTGGATCTTGTACTCACTAACATGGAGGGTCTGGTTGAAGGAGTGAAGGTTGAGGGCAGCCTTGGGTACAGTGACCATGAGACGATGGAGTTCAGGGTTTCATGTGGTAGGAACAGAATACCTAGCAGAATCACAACCCTGGACTTCAGGAGGGCCAACTTTGTCCTTTTCAAGCAATTGCTAGGGGAAATCCCATGGGACAGGGTACTGGCAGGTAAAGCTGCTCAGGGTAGCTGGTTAACATTCAAAGACTACTTTTTTGAAGCACAAGAAAAGAGCATTCCAACGGGAGGGGAGCCAGAAGACCTGTGTGGTTAAACAGGGAGCTGCTGGGAAGACTGAAGAAGAAGAAGAAGAAAGCCTATAGGTCATGGAAGGAGGGGATGGCCACTTGGGGTGATTATAAGGCTCTGGTGA